>VWYI01044325.1:0-69688 GCA_013399455.1 Anthoscopus minutus
TTCTTTTCTTTTCTTTTCTTTTCTTTCACACCTGAAATAATTAACATTATCAGACCGCTTTCCTTAGCATTAACAAACTATTATATCATATTTAAATTGCAAATAATTTTTTAACTAGGAGTTGTAGTCATCTTAGCTTAGAATCAAGTGTGCCAAATATTAAGGACATCTTCAGATAAATTTGGCTCAATATGCTGTATATAGATCTCTGTCCACTTTAGCTGTGCTTTGCAATGCTCCCTTTTCTGACAGTGTACAGTAACTATGAATTGTGTTTTCACATTACATTTCTCGCACTAGTTGAACAAATGACATTTTCAGCTGTCTTATGACCAGAATGTGTTCTGACATGTTGCTGGGATGGGGGGCAGAGAGTGGCCTTAGTGGGGTAAAGGATGATAAAATGAATTCTGATGAGGATGAAAATCCCTGCATTTCCAACCATGCAAAAACTACTTCATCTCTCTGCCTTTGGACTACCAGATACTCCATGGACAAGCTGCAGGAAGCAGATAGAAGAGAGCAGCCTGGACTCTCGCCCAGGAAGGAAGAAGTAGGAATTATTCCTGGGGCTTTCCCCTGGGCAGCACAGCTTCCCACCAACTTCAAAATAGGGGTGTGCCTTCAACATGATTAAAACACTGGAAAATGGATTAATCCAAGGAGACAACAATCACTTTTATCTTGCTAATTTACAAGGGGAATTTCATATGCACCTTATCTATTGGCAGTCAAATAAAGCAGATGCATCATTCTTTAAGGCAGTCGAAAGTCAATGACCTTTGTTACCAAATGTCTGTCTAGCTTTTTTTTTAATTTCTTTGAAATCAGCTGGCACTAACAATTAGCACCCGACCACCCCTCAAACTTTGGATGAAGTGAATTCTGGAAACCAAATCAGGATTCAAATATGGTAAACAACACCTCTCTCTGTGCGCTGTGACTGGCTCGCTGCCACTAGCAAGAAGGTCTGTGCACAGTTCAGTCTCTTTGGGGGCCATTTCTGCTCTTCTTTAAGCTGCATAAATCCATTGAATAAGGCCATACAATCTCAGAACTAAAGGCAAGATCTGGGCTTTTGTAAGAGCACCTGATTGGGATCTCTCTGTTGCAGTGTGATAAATGGCTTGAAGGGATATTCTGGTGTTTTAAAGCTACTTCACTCTGGCCTTTTCTCTGGCCTTTTCCTCATCCATTCTCTTCTCTCAGCTTCTGAGAGAGTCTCTGATCTTAAGGAATTCACAGCTAAAAATAGTGTTGAAACTCACCATTTACTTGACTTGTTCTGAAGAACCAGCTATGAAAATGCATTTTGCTACCAAGTGATTATTTTTTTAAGGACAATATTCTGAGCATGTTTGTTTGGTGGCATCAATCACAGCTATCAAGTGAATTGAAAACATGTGCACTTCAGGCAGAGGAACAAAATGTTGTTTGTGATCAGTTCCACTTGGTTATTAGCTCTATTCTGAAGAACTTCACAGTTTCTATAAAAGATGGTACCAAAGAAGAGATGTAATGAATCACTACCAAAAATGGTGACTGCTTTTCTCCATTTCCTTCTCTGTCTTTTTATTTCTTTTTAGTTTCTTAGTTTGCTTTTTTTCCTTCCCCTGCTCACCCACACCCACCCCCACCCCAATTCTTTCCCAAGTGCTCTGATGCCAGAGGCTGGAAAGATTTTGCTTCCAAAGAGCAGCATGTGGCTCTGGAGTGACAGATTCCTGACTGCTGCTCCAAGGCATTGTTCACAGCGAACAGGGAGGCTCTGACCTCTCTGATCACACAGCCGAGAGAGGAGGAGAGCATGCTACTCTTATATCTCTTACTCCTCTCTTTGTGTACAGTGCATCTAAAGGGGACACACATTTATGCTGCTCTCTTCCTTCAGAGAACATGGCCCTTTCTTGAACTCTTCATTCAGGCTCTTCACACTCTCACTCACTGAAGCCTGTTGAAGCCAATGTCCTTCAGGAGACTCACTCCTCCTGTGTTCTCAATGCATAAAAAAAGTACATCTTCCAGTTCCAGTCAGAGGCACTTTATATTTCTTCTTTGCATATTGTTTTCTTTTTTCTTTTTTCTTTTTTTTTTNTTTTTTTTGCCATGGTAGACCCCTGGTGCTATTTTTTTCCTAACTACCTTTCGGGATTTTGAGGGAAGTGTTATGGTTCCTTGGTGTCACAGTTAGAAAGAGAAGAAACAACTTGCAAACTCTCCCTATGTACATCTTGTTGCAAATACGCTTTTTAAATAAACCCTTATATTATGATTGTTTTATCAGACAGATAAGCTCATCTCCTTCTACATAAACCACAAGGATAGTGATTCTGCAATCTAGAGTGTCAGGTGAAAGCCTGCACCCTTTACAATGAAGCTAGGGTTTCACTCAAGTTCCTTACCAGCCTTATAGAACCCCCTTCCCCACTTCCTTACAAAATGTATTGGCGTTTCCTATATTATTTCAATAGCTTCAAAATTTAATCCCAACAGAAGAGGTTTTCAATTGCTGCTATTATTCACAGATTGAAACCCCTTAAAAAAACCCAACCAAACGAAAAAACCAATCTGAGCTTCAAGGAACTACATTTAAAAAAATAAATTGAGGCTTGTAATATAAGAGCCAATAAAATATTTGTAGAAATTATTCCTTTGGGAAAATAACAGTGAAGGTTTGTACAATTTGAAAGTTTTGTTTCTACAGTGAGTTTACAGGAAATTTAGGAGCAATATTTAGTTTATAAGAAAAATATGTTTTCTGAAATTTGAGCACAGAGCATCTTCAGGAGAAAAGACTCAAGACTGGGAGCATGATGGGAGCTACAAGAAAAATCTAACCCTGAAATGTTTGTTTATTTTGATGGTTTTTCTATTAGAAATTTGTTTCTCTTCAGTTTTATTCATTTTTTTTAATTTAAAAATGCTAAAGTGGAAACTTAGAATTCCCCTAAAAGTGAAATTTGAGTAACAGAAATTGCTAAAAGGATTCAGCATCAAATTATTTACTTTCTTATTACTTACAGTAACCAGTGTATCAGGGTAATGATTAACAAGCTCATAGAAATTTTTCAGTAAATCTGCAATATCCAAAAATGGAAACATAAACAGAATAATTCAGAAGAATTAATGACAAAGTAATAATGATTTTAAAAAAAAAACAACCAGTCTTTTTTGATTTCTTTTTTTAATTTTTGGTTGATTTCTCAGGGGGAGAGGTGTTTATTTGTTTGTATGTTGGTATTTTTTTAAGGGTCTGCTCTCTGTTCTTCTACTTATTTCTGCCCAAGACATCCAGTTAATGCTGCTTGAGAAGGTCACATAGCTGGACTCCACAGAAGGCTAATAGAAATAGGAGAAACACAGCAAACTACCCAAAGCCTCGTGTGGGAAGCTGCATTTCAGCCAGCCATCCCATTTCTTAGTTGTCACCTAAATTTCTGAATCCTACTAGCATAGTCTGATGCTTCAGTATTCCCCAGTGTCTGCAGCTGCACCAAAAAAGAGCAAGGAGCTGTGAAAAATTAGCATAGCTACTTTGTGAAGAAGACAATCCGAGTCTGGAAAATTCTCTTAAACAACATGGATCCTGACTGTGTTTTCCACACATCAGGACATTGGTGCAAATTTCAGTGTACTTATTCACTAGGGAATTCCAGACAGCCTGAAGGAATTTTAGCTCCTTATTGACAAGTGTTCAATCAAGTGACAATCAGTTCTTTGTGAAGCAGTCTGTATTCCATACAGACATGAAATTTACCTGAGTTCTTTTGAACATATCACCATCCAAAGAAAGATGAAAAATTCTGTGCTGATTTTAACAAACTGACTTCAATTTTGTCTTTATAGAGCAAATGCATAGAGGCAATGTTCTGAGATCAAAAAATCTTTTTTCTAGTTGAAGCTATTAATTACTCTGAGATTGAGGGAAGCTCCTGAAATTTGGACATCAACCAAGGCTCAGAGTGAGGCTTTCCCTTGAGTGGGAAGTGAGGAGATGTTCAACTTCATTATCCTTTGGGCTTCTAATACATTTCATTGTGAGGTATAGTTGCCCTTCCTGAGAGGTGGTTTAAATTTTTCCTGGAGGGACACAGCAAGTGTGGCATGCTCTGTATCCCACCCTCTGCTGACCCCTCACCAGTCTGGGCACAGCTGATGATTCAGCCTGCAAGCTCACAGATGCTCCACTCTGTGCACTTTGGCCATGCCAGAAGCTGATCTCTTGGGCTTGCTCTCTAAATAAAGAGGTAAGACTGGTCTTCAGGATGTCTTCAGGAGACTGGAAAACTGAACCTTTTGTAATGCTGGATGCATTACATGAAAGTGATGAGATGTGATCTGTACCCTGTAAATCCTCTCCCTATCTGTGTTCCTGCCAAATAACTTGAGTTTCTTTGTTTCTGTTCTCTCCGGGTGATTCCTCAGTTCCAAGCAACTGTTTGCAGACAGAAATGTGACCCCATTGCAGGGTTTGGAAAATGTGGGGTATTCTGGCATGAGCTGTTTCTTGTGCCGTTATCCCACGGCTGGCCTCAGCCAACCTTTATTTGAGTATGTGAGCTTATCTTCTGTTAATAATTTAAACCCAGTCCTCACAATGGAGCATTGTCACTTTCAAAGATGAGAGGACTATGAATATTTGGCTTTCTGTCTGTGCACAGAAAGCAAACAACTAAAATTCTAATTAGAAAGCTACATAAAAGTAATAGAGGAAGTATAAGTTGAAGGACCATCCATTACAGAGAGACTGAAGGATTCTTGGAACTGCACTGACCATAAGCTCCTGTAAGTTGCAATTTCAGACACAGTTTTAAGTAAATTCACTTTTCAGCTTCACTTGTCCCACATGAAAGAAATGCTGACTTTAACACAGCAGACAAGAGCCCTTAAAATGAGGCAAGAGGAATTTTTTATTTAAGTGGAACATCATGGGGCTCATCAGAGTATTTAATAGTATTTTCCCTCCAGCTGTTTTTATTTATCTTTAAACTTCCAATAAAAGTTATGTTTTATTTCAAGAAGCAATCCATAATAAACTTTTCAGCTGATGGTAGTGGTTAGTGCCTGTGCCACCAACAGTGATGATTAATTCTTTAGAGAAGAAACGAAAATTATACTTTGCTGTGCAGTACCTATCAAAATGAATTTGAGTAGGGGCATCTGGGCCTTAACATCAATTTTCAAATTAGAGGAAACAATAATCTCATTCCATTGCTCTATGATAATGCTGGGAACTTAAGATGGGGTCAGTTTCTTACTGGAAGGCAAACTGAGAGCAGTTCCTGGTCTTGCACAGCATTGCTTTTACTCCATTGTAATGCCATGACTCCCTGCATGAGGTGCTGTCCAAGCATGGCAGGAGGGACAGCTCTTGTCCTAAGAATGTGTTGCACCGAGTCCTTATGGACACACAGATGCCTTTAACTCCAGGCACTGTCAATCAAACCCTTGAACTGAATGAGATGTTTCACATGTGCCAAACCAGGCATATGTCAAAATCTACATGTGATTTAGGCCATATAAGCATGGACCAAGGGTGAAGACTTAACTGTTACTAGAACACAAAAAGTATACCAATTCCTTCCATTTTAAGTAGAGATGGCAAAACCAGCAAGGTTGCATATAAATTCTTCAGCTAAGACATGTCTTCATTCAGGCCTGTAGCCACAAAACCAACTCCTTTTCTGACCCCAGACCTCTGTCTCTTGCCTTCAGCACACTATTATAGCATCGAGCCTACTCCAAAAGGTCAATCCCATGGCTTCATGGAAAGTGCTTTTGCCAGTACTGAACTAATACCGATGGGTTTAGGCACTAATTCTGCTTTTTTCCAGCTGCTGATAAGGAGAAGAAAACTTGGGACAAGCTCAACTAGAACCAGTGGCCCCTGAAGCTCATAGCACTGCCATTTTCCATTGAGATAATGCAGAATATTTATCCTGGTCAGCACTGTGGGTGCTCATTTTGTGTGGGTCTTTCTGGCCAGAGTCTGAACCTACTGTTTGTTACAGCAATGATCTTTATCCATAAAGCTGAACCTTTTCTGTGTGGAGTTGTCTGCTAAAACCTTGTTTCAATAACAAGGTTATTGCTTCCTTACTGACAGAATATGCTTCCTTACTGACTGTTGTACACAGTCTTGGAAGATGAAGGGTGTCCAAGATATTTTTTCAGGAAGGATCCTGAATTGGAAATTTTTACTTCGTTGTGGTCAGGTTTGGGCCTACTGTAAAAGCATTTGTTCATCTATATTTGGACTTTCCATCAGAGCAGAAGGACAGGCCAGTTGACTGATCTCTTTCCACCTAGTCTTCCTTTACTTTCTTCTGTGCAGGCTCTCATATAACATTTATTACCAACTTGTGTCATTCTCACTATCTATGTGTTTTACAATAGTGTGTAAAAGAAAAATACTGTAGCATATACCACTGTTTATCTATATTCTTCTGGACAGAGGAGTTTCTAAAGCTGAATGTGTTTTATATTTGCTAAACTTCACAAGACGATTTCTGTGTATGTATGTGTGTATGCACAGGCATGACAAAAGGTGAGCATAATGAGGAAGATAAGATGATGAACCGAGGCTCGTTTGGGTCTGTTTGCACTGGTTTTGTATGAAGTTCCCACCTCTATACAAATGACATTTTCTTCATGGAGAAACCCAGTCAGCCAGGGGCATGAAGTTGCCAAGGGCAGTCTGGGGACTGCTATTTCACTGATCTTTTAATAATATGATCCTAGGCTTTGTGAGTAAAGTCCTTCAGACGAATGCAGAGTTCTATGGGAAGCCAGTGGAGGGAGCAGAGGGATTAGAGGACTTGTTGGAAAGGTCTGCAGGAGTTTGTGTTTCTAAGTAAAATATGTAGCAAAAGTCAAAGTTTTCAAACTACTGAAACTTACTGTCCTTGTGTTTGTTAATATTATTCAAAAATAATAGTGTATCCTTCAAAGAAAAACAAACATAAAACTTATATCAGAATGCTATTTATTTCCAGACAGCTAACTTTCACAAGTAGGGTGAAATCATAACTCTTTTATCCTCAGTGGGAATAATGAAACACAATCCAAGAGGGACTTCCTCATGTCCAGGGCCATTTGGTCAACTGTACATTGCCCAAAAAGCCAGGTATACCTGAGTTATTCTTCTGGGCCTCTGTCATATGCTGTGCAGATTTCACAATTTCCAAAGGAAACTCAGTTTTCTTGCCTTTTTTTTGTCTGTCCACATCCATCTTAACAAAATAAGGCTCTACCAGTAACTTTGATCTTCATTTGACTATGGTCAAAAACTAATTTAAAAGAATAAGCTCACACAAGATAGTTTAAATAAATATTATTAGTATCGACTAGCTTCAACCTTGTGATCTGATTATATTCCCATAGACAGCCCACTATGCTTAGCTTTTGCATCTGTAATAACACTCATTGTTACTGATACTTTAAGATAACACTGCACGCAACAAAAGAATTATCACATTTTTGCAGGAAATACTTCATTGATTCACTGCCAGGTTTATGGTTCCTTTTATTTGCTTGTTTTGGCAGTTGCACCCCTTCAAAATTTTGCTTCTGTATTTTAAAATGCTAAAGAGCATCCTTTTAATTAAATTCTGTTTGGTGCACATGCTATCCCATTCTTTACTTGCTTAAAAGCCATGTGTTTATATATGGGAATTTCCCTTTTGTTCTGAGACTTTTAGGAAAGCATATGGTTTTACTCAAGCTTTTTCCTAGAGTTTGACTGTGCCTCAGTTTCCTATCTCAGGGCTTTTATTTTATATCTTCAGATCAACTCCAATGAGCCAGGTTACTGCTCCATTATGTAAAAAAAAAAATATAAATCTCTGTTCTTGTCTTTTATTTTCTTAATACCTGAGCAAATTTAAATAAAAAAAATGAATAAGTTCTATCAGGTGTTTCATCTTTCTCATAAATAGGAACATCCACGAAAAATAACAAAAATAGCTTATAGTCTGGTGGGAAAAATTTAGGTTTTTATGACTTTATGAGGAATGATTTTTCTTGGGAAATCTCAGTGTCCTGGTCACCCCTTTTTCACTTCATTCCACAAGAATTCCATTAATTCTTGTCCCTTTGTCACCTGCAAGTGTAAGCAACAGGAACCTTGTGCCTTCTCTCATTTTGTCCTGCTTGCTTCTTTGAGGTGAAGTTTAAGAATATCATGGTAGAAAATTTGTTGAATAATGCACACAAGTAATTTTTTTTACTGTGAGAGTGCTCAGAGTTTGGAATGTGTTTTAGGAAGTCAGCATGAGTGCTAGGAACCTCAAAGGAATGATTTGTATTGATTGGTAAATCCAATCCAAGGTATCTCTGACAAACTAATTCAAAAGCAACTTAAAGGCATAACTTACTTTTTTCTTAGTGCTTATTTCCAACACAGTCTTCTTGTTAAGCCTGATATATTTCAGGTAAAAATAATACTCCAAACAAAGTTAAAGACTGTACTTGGAATAAAAGAACACCAAGTAAGGGACTTGGTTGTGGTTTTTGTAATCATTTTGATGTAGCCATATTTATGGTTATACATCCCTACTACGGCGTAGTCCAACATACTGATTCCTCCATTATTATCATGGGAACATCCTGATGTCTATAATTATCAGAGAGGGTTCAATTAATATAAAATACAATGGTAAATCTTTCATTATGTAATCCCATTTCCATGCAAAAGGTGTAGTGAAAATGCCATTTATAGAATAATATAAATAGCTAAAAGGCTATTTACTTGCATTGCCCTTATGTTCAAAGAAATGAGTCTCTGGGAGTGCATTTTCCGCTATTAATGCCTGAGCTTAATATTAACCAGAGTGCTTAAATGTATTTGCTGATCACAGCTAAAACTCACATAGACCTTATTCAATGTGAGTTACACACACTGTTGGCACCTGTAGCAGTGCCTGCTTAAAGGAAACCTAATTGAAACCAGTACACAGAGATATTTTCTTTTTTCTTTCCAGGAGTCTTTAGTTTCTACCTTGAAGTTTGGTTTAAAGTAAATACTCACTGAGCAGTAGACAGAATACAAGTTTTGCCTTCCCACTCTCTGGCTCACAAACAGAGTTTTAGTCTCTGAACTTCCATCTTTATGAACTTTTTACAAGAACTGTTTTTTGTTTGTTTAAACAAAGTCTTTTTTTAGTATTTAAATCAAAGACCATCTCCTTATATAGTGCAAATTATTTTTAAAAATTACCAATTTTATAAAATAGGATATGATAATCTGATAATCTCTAATCATCTATAGGACACTTTTGGCTGCACTACTTATGCCAGGTAAAATGTCAATAAGACTACACCCAGAATAAGATATAACATAGTTAAATGTTTCCAAGTCTTTGATGAGTAAAGAAGTGTAGATTAGTTAGGAAAAGAAAGAAAAAAAAATATGCAATGCTGAATTCTATGGTAACTAGAGGCAGATGGAACTTGCAAACTTTGAATTCAGAGAGCTGTTTTAAGGGATATTTAATGTTTTAGCATATGCCCACCTCAATTAAGAAATGAAAGATGGAAACACATTGGTAGCTGGGCTTTTTTACCACTGAAAAAAAGGTATTTTCTGTATAATACCATTATTTCCCACCAGTATGTAACAACTCAGGGAGGCAGAGGTCAGCATTTTGATTTCCAGTTTACTTGAAGATATTTTTTAAAGTCATAAATGCTCTTCAAATTTTCATAGATATTTTGGATTTTAATTGGGTGTGTGAATACTCCCTGCTGGAATATCAGGCTTCTATTATTAATTTACTTAATTTTACTCATCTGTAAGCACTTAGAAATGAACTCCATCCATTCACAAAGAGGCCGATGAATCCCGTGCATCTGATGTGAGGAATCTGGTCCCTGAAGTTCCCCTGTGGAGTTGTGGGGTTGGAATTTCATTCAGTACCTGTAACTGTACCACTTCAGTTCCTCCTCCTCCAGGCTCTTGAATATCCAGAATGCAATCATCAAGATGGCATTGCAAAATAAGTTCCCTCACAAGGGAGTAAAGAAAACTAGGTTAAAATATGTGCTGACATACAGGGTGCCATTCCAAACATCAATGGAGTTGTTTTTATTTACATCACCAGAGAGTTTGGAGTAATCTTCCTTGTGTTGTCACATGCATGCTAAACAAGTTTGAAGATTGTTTAAAGAAACCATTTTAGCTTTGTTGATTACTCAATCTCTGCAGTCATTTATTGCTCCAATACTACAAAGTAAGAGAGATTATCTTTTAATTAGGTGATTTTTATCCTTGTAACATCTTCAACTGCACTAGATATTCATTAAGGTTTTTTTCTCTCCCCCTGCAACTTTCTTGAATCAGCTTTCATGTTTCTCTGCTCTTTTCCCTAGTGAGTTGTTGATCCAGGGACCAATGAATGTTAGTAATATATCTATTTATGGCCTAATCATTATGAATATTTTTAAATGTACTTCAGAAAATTATTTGTAGGCTATGCACTCAAAACTGCCTAATCCCTATAAATACTTGGAATGAAAATTTATGAAGTTTATGCATGGAGACAACACTCTAAATTTTCTGTCATTCTTTGTGTAAAACTTGTGTACAAACATGGACCAGTACTACATCCAGTTGTTAACATTTTTTTGAAACTAAGAGTTACACACATTCATAGCAGGTTTGCCTGCCTAGAGTACAGCTCACCGAAAGGCCTTTAAGATGTTTAAAAATAATGGAAGTTAATGATCCTACCTCTGTGTTTATCTATGAGATGATATAAAGTATTGTCCTTGTCTGGGAACATGAGAAAAGGTTATCTGATCTTTGGACGACCCTTCCTAACTTTCTTTTCAAGATTAGATTATTCAGTTCATAGCCATTGCTCTAATGGCAAAAGGCAGGTGAGTGGATTCTCCTATCTCAGATGACAAGTCCATGGCCAATTTACAGGACAGATACACATTTATGATGTAGATAATGGGGTGGTGTTCTTATCAACATGTCTCATGGTGGGTGAAGATTTGTCATCCTAGGTGACAAACCCTTTTATGTTTGAGGAGCCACATTAGTATCTCCTTCAAAAGAAGTTGTGGGGGAGGGCACTATTGAAAAGTCTATCCAAAATGATAAAAGCAGCATAAATGGGTAGAGACTCTCAGGCTCTTGTTTTTGAGTGAGAAGTGGAAAGCTTTTGACCCAGAACTCTTATATCTGGCAACATGCATTCACCAAAATATAAGCAGAATTGGGAAGCTGACAAACGAGAGAAGTTCAGCATACTGCTAAATTGCTTGGGATTTTCAACAACAACAAAAAACCCCAAAAAACAAAGCAACACCTCTGAGGTACTGAAGAAAATCAGTTAATGTTTGTAAGACAGGATGCCATGGAGGGCAGAAATATTTTGGTGACAGAACAGAGTTTTGTGCCTGAATAAGTAAACTTGTGCTTGGAGGCACAGAAATTCCCCGGTTCCCCAAGGGCACCAAATCCTTTAGAGCCAACATGGAACTTGTGGCAAAACCTGCAGATGGCTCTGCAGGAGGAATGCATACAGCTCTGTACCTCTGGTTTATGGTTCTTGGCTTTGTACTGGCAACCCAGTTAACTAGATATCTTGTTGATGGTGGAGACACAAAAAGAAATATTCACAGATGCTAACACAATCCCTCACAGTGGTTTCAGCACTTGAACTCATAGCAGTAAACTTGTTATTTACCTTGATAAAGATTTGCTCTTAGTTTATACTTTCCCTTCAAGTGAGGGGTGGTTGTTAAAGTTCCTTATTTCTAAAATGTTTTGAATTATGTTTTGTTGTTGTTGTTGTTTTTCCTCTGGAAACACACAAATAAGACACCAATAGTAAATTGGGATAGCCTTATTCATAACTCCTTCCTGGTAGCTTCTAATATCAAACATGAAAATATTCAGCTAGATAAAGTCCAAAATTAAAATGGAAGAATGTCTAATCTGACCAAAATGATAAATTTATGACCTATGGGAAAAGAACAATATATTAAATTTTATTCCTATTCTTAAAAATAACACTTGAATAATATCCCCTTGTAGAAATTATTTTTGTTTCAAAACTTTTGGTTTCTTGGCTTTTTATTTAAAGATAATTTTTTAATTTTGTACTTTCTTATATTATATCAACACATGCTGAAAATAGTCATGTATAATCTGCTGACAGATTATAATATGGCATTGGTTAAAATGTTCTAATGCTTTTCATTTGTTCATTGTTTTTGTAACAAAATGCAAACTTGTAAATTTGGGATGATGCAGAATGTTTCAATCAGTACTAAGTAGCATCTGCCTAAAAGTCTAAAAATAACTTATTAAAACATTTTCTCATTTTACAGGAAACCTAATCATGTTCATGTCACTTTGAGAGGAAAAAAATGTCACTTGCCTTGAAACCCCTTTTTCTAACAAAATGTTCTGTATTAGATTTTTCTATATAGATCTGGTCAGCATAACTTTATTGCTGATTGAACAAATGTTCTCAAAAAAGACTGCCAAATTTATAATCCAGTATCACTTGTTTCTGGACAGCACCAATCTCTTTGGTCACTTTTAGTTCAGAGATTCCAGATAACTGACAAATTACTTTACAATGTAAGGTCTTTAAACAGAGCTCTTAAACCAAAAAATTTTCAGTCCCTGGGA
Organism: Anthoscopus minutus; assembly: GCA_013399455.1. Taxonomy (NCBI): domain Eukaryota; kingdom Metazoa; phylum Chordata; class Aves; order Passeriformes; family Paridae; genus Anthoscopus; species Anthoscopus minutus. The sequence continues at coordinate 12,650 of VWYI01044325.1, forward strand.
ACCTCTCCACTGATCATAACAGATGTTAGGTCTGGTCATTAGTACAGGGTGAGCATGGCAGAACACTTTCATAAATTGATTTTACTGGACGTGGATAAAGGAGCAGTGACTCCCATAACGACTGCTAATTCATATAACAAAACAACCTGATTTTTGAGAGTTACAAAAACATCTCTTGTTGCCAAACCATGAACCTTCTGCAATGTCCATTGGGACTTTTGAAATTTGACTGATGATTCAATGAAAGCAGAAGCACTGGAACTCTGCATTGTCATGTGGCTAATCAGAGTTGTGTGGAACAGCTTTTCAAAATGGAGATAGTTCTAGCTCAGATCAACTCATCCCTTCTTAGACATGTGCAGAGATCATTGCTCAGGAAATTACATTTAACTCTAAGAGTGTAAGCATGCGTGTGTGCATATGCACGTGTGTTAATAGCGAGAGATGCCTGTGGACAGACCAAAAAAAAACTTTCTGGTGAAAAAGGATGATTTTATATAGTATATGCAATAAAATTAAAATGTGAAAAGGTAATTTCTCAGAAATATAGCTTAAATTTAACAACTTATTTCTGAATAATTTAATTTTTAGTTTTAAGACTTTAGTCTTATGGTCTATTTATAATTAGAGTCACAGTCTATATGTATTTTAAATACAAAGAGAGGTTCCAACAGTCAAGTTATTATATTAGTTGAGTTTAATTAATAACACACTAATTGTAGAAGCCAACATCAAGAGCCACATCATATTGTTTCCATTAAATTTTGAAACTGTTTGAAATTATTTAGTAATTAAAAAAAATTAACTTCTGGGTAAGGTGTTATTTTCTCATAAGGACATAATTTACTTTGAAGCAGCACACTTTTCAGACTACAGGATTCTTCACCAGGTTCTACACTGCAGCGTGCTTTTAGATCTGAACTGAAGTGCATATTCTTGCAGTTATGCAGAAAGGAAAGAAACTTAGTCCAAAGTCTTTGGTCAAAGTTCACCTAAGGTTCCCATAACATAAATATTTAGCACAATTGGGTTTGCATGGCCAGGTTTTTGGAAGCAGGAGGGCTACAAGAGTGAGAGTTTTGTGAGAAGCTTCCCCCTTGTCCAGCAGAACCCACGCCAGCTGGCTCCAGGATAGATGTGCTGCTGGCCAGGGCTGGGCCCATCAGAAACTACAATGTATTAAGAAGGAAAAAAAAAAAGTTATTGAGCAGATGTAATTGTGGCCAGACAATAGCAGAGTGAGAATATATGAGAGGAATAACTCTGCAGACACAAGGGTCAGTGGAGAAGGAGTGGGAGGAAGGCTGTAGGTGCTGGAGTGTGCTTCCCCTGCAGCCCGTGGTGCAGCCCACGCCGAGGCAGCTGCGCCCCTGCAGCCCATGGAGGCCATGGGATGCAGAGACCCACCTGCAGCCCCTGGAGGAAACCCGTGTAGGAGCAGGTGGGTGCCTGAGAGCAGGCTGTGACCCTGTGGGAGAACTGTGGTGGAGCAGGCTCCTGACCCAGACCTACAGATTTGTACTGGAGCAGGTTTCCTGGTAGGATTTCCAACCCTGTGAGGATGTACATTGGAGCAGCCTGCTGCTTGAAGGACTGCACTCTATTGAAGAGTGATCCATGTTGCAGCAGTTTTGAAGAACTGTTTCCCTTGAGAGGGACCCCATGTTGGAGCAGGGGAAGGACTCCTCTCCCTGAGCAGCAGCAGAAACAGTGTGTGATGAACTGACCACAACCCTCATTCCTTGTCTCCCTGGGCTGCCAGAGGGGAGGAGGTAGAACAGAGAAGGAAGGAGGGGTGGGAAGAAGGTGTTTTTAAGGTCTTACTTTACTTCTCATTATCCTGCTTTGATTTTGCTTGTAATAAATTAAATCAAGATCTCTAATCGAGTCTATTTTGCCCATGACAGTATTTTGTGAGTGGTCTCCTTATCTCAGCTCATGAACACCTCTTATATTTTGTCTCCCCTCTCCAGCTGCAGAGGGGAATGATAGAGAGGTCTTGGTGAGAGTCTGGCTTCCAGTCAGGGTCAACCCACTACAATAGTGGTATGAGATCATTAAAAATATAAAATGAAAGTTAGGAAATTTCTGTAAGAATAGGAATAAACAGTATCTCCTGAGGAAATGCATAGTCAGTTGAATGTGATTTAATCCATATAAATCAATTTCTACAATATTGATTTATCTTCATCCATGGATATTTGCACTAACCAAATACACAGAAGTGTCAGAATGTGCTCAAGATAGTGTAAAATCACTAAGATGAGCCTCTTCAGCTGTTCTCAATAGTAAACCATAGCCTTATATACATCTGGATACTGGGACACAGGGCAGGGATGGAGCAGGGAGGGCCCCTTCTACCCACAGGCTTCTGCCTCCTTTGGGACCTGCTACCCTTCCACCCAGCACCTCTGAGACCAGCAGCAGCTATGGCACTGGGAAGCATGCAGAGCACGTACCCCAGGGTACCTTCCCTGAACATTTTCTCTCCCCAGCTGCCTTGTTCTACCCAGTTCTGCACAAGTAGACTGGTTCTGCTGCCAACCCCCCCTCCACTCCCCCCTCCTCAACAACCATATTGCATAACAGTAGGATTTTGCCCTAAGCTGTTGTGATGACTCCAGAATTTCCAGTCTTATAAGCTCCCTGTAAATTGATAGAATATTCCTCCCCTTCCCTCTGCATTTCAAAATAAGCATCCTACTAACTTAGTGCAGTCTTAGGGGCAATTAAAATTAATAAATACTATGGGAACCTGATAATTTTGCAGTGAAAAATCAATACTAAAAATAATACATATATCTTACTACTGGTTGTGATACAACAGGAGCATGATATAAGGACTTAAAATTGCAGATATCATTGGAAAGATTGATATCATAACGATTTCTCATATCATATTAGAAAACAACAAATTTAATAACACATTGCATGCAAACCCACTAATAAGATTCAAAAATCTAGTAATATAATATTTGAGAAGCTACAAATTTGATAGCATGTGTCAGTAGTACTACAAAATTAGCTGTAAATCTGCTGCAATAAATTCTGATCTTTTTTGTGCTCCTAAAAGTCCTGCCCTTAATTTCACTATTTCCATGAGCATGTCACCTTACCAATTCATGAAAAAGAGACCAAAAATGTGTGAACTACCAGTTTATAAATGGCCATGATTATATTTTTCATGATGGAAGGTGTACCCAAATTTACACTTTATTTATCTAAATAGTAATGAGTATCATTTGAAAACCAACTACATTTTGGTTGGCTTCCTCCTTTAGCAAATATTTCACCATTCCTTAAACCCATTCAGCTTCAAAACCTCCACTATTCTTCAAAAGCCAAAAAAAAGCAACATATTTTGCAGTTTGTCTGCCAAAGCACTTTGTTGCAGCAGCAAACTGGATCCATGTCTCCCTTAAATTTTTTTCCTTCCTTCCAGCAGGTGAAGGACATTTGGATAGGTCAAGAGGTTAAGTTCATATTCTCATAATCTTGAAGATGCTCAGTGCAGATACCCATCCATAGAAGGTGTTGTCCATTAATAAACCAGAGATGGAAATGAAACCAGGAAAAGGCCCCTGGAAAGGCTAAAGAAAAGAGGGACATGGTACAATGTTTAGTTGCTTGGGGGAAATTATCTTCCTTTTTATGACCTGTCTTCATCCTGTTACCAAGGGAGGCTAAAGGTCCCAACAATGATTTTGGATCCAAGTAGGTTCTGTGAATGATTTAAAAGAGAAAAACTTTTTACTCTGTAAGGTAGATACACTTTTCCCAGACAAGTTAATGAAAATGGAGTCTAATCACACCATACCTAATCTCACTTCTCCTGCATAAAGGGGACAATAGGCATCACATTACCTCACATCTGAAATCTGAACTCCTCTTGACTTATGTCACTGTGGCACTCCATGTCCTAGAACCAAAATCTGTTCACCACTAAGTATCATGAAACGCTGTACAAAAATATCGCTGCTTGCCACACAGAGTGGCAATGCTTCTGATTATGGTCAGCATCTCTTAACCAGGTCAGCTTCAGCCTGCTAGGGTATCCTTTACCTGAGGCAGGATTATCCTGATTGCAATTTCAGGTTTAGATACCAAAGAAAGCCTCCAGGGTGCCAGCTGTACACTGGTGATCCAGACTCCTCTGTAGGGCAGCAGACAGGAGACATTGGCACGGTGCAGGGGGCAGGCAGGGGCTGGTGAGAGCAACAGGCTCTGGGGAAGGAAACAGGGCAAGAGGGATCCCTTGTGGTTTACCAAATGCCTCAGATTGGCCAGACTTTCCCAAGTCTTATCCCTCAAGAGCGAAGACTTGCTTCTGGCAGGCTCTTCAAAAGTCTGGAAAGAAACAACACTCACTAGAAATCTCCTTGGAGAATGTTCTGGGCATAGAAATGAAACATATCGCCGAGAAAAATCTCATGTACAGTAGAGAACAGCTGTATGGGAAATGGAGGTAAATTAAAGCTGGATAGAATAAAGAGCTTGTTGTGCATCAGAATTTAAAAAAAATTAAAGCAAAAAGTTTGGAGGTTTCATTTTGGCACACCTGGTATGAATATTTTGTTATTCTTGTTTAGCTGAACTAGTATGAACAATGGAAGTGGATAACAAAGATTTCCCCCCTTTTTTTCTCAAGCCCCTCTTTTGACATGAATATAAAGAGGTACAGTACATGACACTGAGTACTGGCAGAAAGAATTAAAGGTGAGATATGGAGGTATCAACTCCCATGGCAAGGAAAAGTCAGACAGAGTCAAAGCTTTGTAATTTGCTAGAAGAACTTCAATTCAGGAGTATGTAATGAGGGTGGTTATTTCTCTAGCATAGGTTCAGTTAACAGAATCTATTATTTATCAGTTTTGCCAAGTTTGAATACAGATCTGAATTTCCACACCAGTATTTTATATGCATGTATAGCTCTACACCTCTGCAGAGTTTCCAGACTCCTTTCAGAGGTACCCAGGTTCAGTTATTCACTTTGAACTCTTTTGCACATTCCCAGCTCAGTTAATTCCTCTGTTTTTTGGTGATTCACATACACATTTGCTTGTTTTGAAGTTTGCAACCATCAGTTATGTGAAAATGCCTTATGTATATTCCATTAGTGAATATGGACTAAATATATTCAATCAGGACTCTTTTTGAATTTTATCTGACCTGCTTTTTGCTTTTAATAAGGAATAATAAGATTTCATTGATTTCATGGCCTGGAGTTCTTTGTCTTCTCTCTTGGATTGCCTAGAACATCTTGGAGGTTTTTATGAGAAATAAAAACTGCTCACAAAACTTCCACAAAACCTGCTCTGATATCCAATAACATTATATAACAGGTTTTCCAGCTAAAAAACTGCCCCTCATCACCTTATCTATAAAGCTTATACTTCTTGGACACCAATTTTATCTTGAATGCAAATTTTTCACATTAGCAGAATTTAAACCTATGTTTAATGACACTGTTGATCCCACAGTTCAGCAGTTAAGGAAGTGATTAATCTAACAAGGCTATGAAAACTGAGTGGATAACTAGGAACAGAGAAAGTCTGCAGAAAAAGTTTGTGTCTCAGTCCCAAAAGAAATAATTTGTTTTATGTTCTTTTCTCAGCTAAGAGCTGGTAATATCACAATTTGTGCAGTATCTTGGCATAATTTAATGCCTTTATTTGAATGAGACCTGGGATTAATGGGCAAAAATAAGCTTCTCTAATGTAATAAATTGTTGAAATCCTGCAGTGAACCTTCTCCCCTTCATGCTGAAGCCCTTGGCGGACCAGCAGAGAAAGGAGTGATGCATACAAACTAGAGGAAACCTCCCTGTAGCAGAAAGAAGTGTGAGTCTTGACATTTCCACAATCATGATAATAAATCAAAGACATTTCTTGTTGATGTTTTTGCATAATGTATTGTTTATATTTTGGTGTGCTATGCTTTCAAACAAAAAATTCTTTTGGGATATGGTCCCTTTTCTGACTGTGTTAATTCAGCACCAACCACACTTTATGAAATTAGAAAAAGCACAGGCTTCGGAAAAAGCAGGTGTATTCATAGTATACACAGTAAGACTGGGGCAGGAATTTTTTTGCATCATTTTGTTTTAAGAAAGGATCAGGCCTGCAAGAGCACTGTTTGGTCTGGCAGCACAATTGCATGGTTACTTATTCTTTAATGGAGATGTCCATTTCTATTACTACTCAATCACTTCAACTGCCTCTCACAGAAAAATCCAATATAACTGGGTACAGAATGATAACTTGTCTATGGCATTTTCAACCAACCCAAAGGAATACACAGCAGAGATAAAATTTTACATTGAAAAAGTGTATGTTTGTTTTAAAATGTTTTAACAGGACATCCTTTGTTTTTAAGATCTATAGGTGTTGAGGCTTTCTTTTTAAATTATTTTTTAAAAAGATCCTTTTTGTGAGACTATATTATATCTGACTATAATAGAACCAGTTTCAGCCCTATTAAATACCCTAGGGCTTTACTGTGAGAGTGCAGCAGTGAAGCAGTAATGTCTACCTCCTAAAATCATCTGAGCCTCCTGCCTAAGAGGCCATTAAAAGGACAGGCACACAGAGACACACACACACACAAGTGCCACGCAGAGCAGCGCCCATGTGCCCCGCCCTCTCTTCCCAAATCCAGCCTGTGTGAGCTCTTCCCAAATCCAGCCTGTGTGAGCTCTTCCCAAATCCAGCCTGTGTGAGCTCTTCCCAAATCCAGCCTGTGTGACCTCTTCCCAAAGCCAGCCTATGTGACCTCTTCCCAAAGCCAGCCTGTGTGAGCTCTTCCCAAATCCAGCCTGTGTGACCTCTTCCCAAATCCAGCCTGTGTGAGCTCTGCAGCACACGCCGCTCCTCTGGCTCCGGGCGAGGAACCTGAGTCCTCTGGAGCCCGGGCTGGCGCTGTCGCCGCTGTCGCCGCTGTCGCCGCTGTCGCTGCGGTCAGACAGGGCAGCAGGAGAGCGAGGCTCCTGCTCCGCCTCCCAAATCCACCTTCTGCCCAGGTGTTTTCTTACAGAGATCCGATCTCCTCCGTGCCTCTGCCTCTGACAAAAACATTTGAAACGTTTACCTTGCGCCTGCAGAATTCACAGGCTATCTGCTTGAACAGGTTTTTAGCTTTGTGGAGAGACTCAGCACTAATTAAGCTTTTTTAAGCAGAGTTCTATAAGGGTATCAGGAACCCTGATTTTCTGAAGCATTCTGTAGAAAGCTATCCAGACCTCAGAAACATCTTTATTGAGCTGAAGTGGGCTAATACATTATGCTTATTATTCTGTGTGTATGTATGTCAGAAACTGCTTATAATATCACTTCAAGCATACCATCAACCCAAAGCAATTTACCTGGGACATTTCTTTGCAATCAAAAATATGGGCTTCTTTGAAACAGAACAATTTCCAAACTGTCTTACTAAAAGTTCCCATAAGGAAAAAATATTTAAAAAGGGAAAAAAGAGAGAGGATATTGTTTCAGAATTCAGAAGACAAACTAATTCTTAAAAAAAAGTTTGATGAACTGATTTTTATAAATTATTATTCCTATTGTTATTGTTATAAGGGATGATCTGGTTTTGACATGCTCTACTTTATACATAAAAAACCTTTAAATTTTACTCAGCCCTGTCAACAGCTTGAAAATTTGCAACACTTGATTTTTAAGCCACTCATTGTTCTTGTGAGTGGATGGGAACATGACATATACTTTATTTTTCCTTGAAGAGAGAGAAGGAAACATTTCCTTTTTGACCTCCAAATATGTTGACCTCATTCAGCATGATCTACAATTTCAGTCCAAAATAGTTGGATGCTTCAGGTCAGAACACAAAAGCTTCAACAGAGTTGTGGGAATTCTGCACAAATCTTTCTCTTTGTGGCCCTCAATCCACAGTGATGCTCACTCATCCTCCCTGATTGCCCTTAATCAAATCTATGCTACCTGTTTAGATTATAGAAAACTCACCCTATTAGTGAATAATGCCTTAGTCATCCTTCAAATGTCCTAGCATTTCAGATTCTGAAATTCGAAAAAAACAGGACAAAATTCTGGGAACTGCGAGCTCCAGTAACTCAATTTTTAATTAATCCTTAATTTCAAAAAGTACAGAATTGAAAGCTAGATTATTTTTAAAATGTACCAGACTGAGTACTAGATACATCTAACACCTTTCCTTTCTCTTTTTCTGGACTGATAAGGTTTTATCTTCTGCCCAACACTTGAGTATTGGGTTTTACTGCTAATCTGAATGCACAAGAATGGATAAGGGAGCTGTAATGTTTCCAATAACTCTGCTTGATTTACCTCACCCTGGAGCATGTCACAGGCAAATGACTCACACAGAGCCCCTCAGTGCCCAGCTCCATCCACCCATCTTGCCAGTAAACATAGATCTTTTCCCTGGAGCTTTGCAGTGCCTGCAGTGTCTGTGGTAGCTCAGGAAGGTTAGTGGCTTGAGAAATTTTTCCCTATATCACCTTCAGGGCAGGAGTTCAGAGGGCAACTTCAGAATCAGGGCTGGAGCACAAGCTGGACACCTCCTCTGCTGTAAGGATACCTGTGTCCCTGCTTTGGCAACTGGCAGACTTGGGGTGCTGTTCAGGTCTGTCAGCACAGCCTGAAACAAATGATGATGAAAGTAAGCAGGGTGACACTGATTGTTGGCTTCTCCTTGTTGGAAATGATCTGTGTGTTCTCACTCATTGCTTGGCTGTGTTCTGCTACTTGGTTATGGTACACAGGATCTCATGTTTATGATTACTTTGAGCATCTCAGACTTGTGTTTCCATTTTCTATTGCATTGTAGGAAGCACTTTTTGTAGCAAACCAGGCAACTACTATTTTGTCAGATACTTAGCAATAAAAAGAAGTTTTAAGAATTTTGGGTTTGCTTTCCAATCCTTGTGAGCATTGAAGGTGACACTGTGGAATCTCTTTTGTCTAATAGGATTTGAGAGGTATTTAAGCTTTTCTGAGAAAGGGTGCAAAATAATCTCTGTCCACTGCCAGCTGTCTATTTTGACAAGACTTAGAGAAAGCCAATATTTTTGAAACTCTATCCTTATCAAATTCAGTTGAAATTAGCCATTCAATTTAAACCTGATGGGAAGAGTAGAGAAAGGATGGGAAACTTCCAATAAAAAATCAGTTTTTAAAACTGCCAAATAACATCTCAGTTTGCTGCTACAAAAGGCTGTTAAAAATATGAACCCTGTTATTTCTTAATAAGTGCATCAGTGAAGAGTGGCCAATGGTTGTGCTGCCCAGCACCCCACTGGGGTTGACATATCACAAAGGAAGGCAAATTTAGGAGCTTCTTTACAGTGCTACAAGAGGGAGTAAATGGAATCTGAAATCTATGTGGTGTATCTCATATCCCTGTTTCATGACACATCTGTAATAGTTGGTGCTCTCTGTCCAGAAAATGTGTACATAAGATATGGTTACTCTTACAGAGGGAGGAAAAGAGATCTGATCTCCTTGTGTTGGCAAATGATACCTTTATATCCTTTGTAGAAAAGGTGTAGTATGCATCTATAATTTCAGAAAGTGAAATTATAGTTTATGGACTTTACTTCATCACAGTCATACTCTAAGTTGTCAAAAAAGCTTGGAAAAGAATGCTTTTCCAAGGCACTACAACTTCTTGCTTTTTTGCATTGACCACAAATATCTGTTGATTTTGACAGTGACATTTTATCCAAAGGATAAGGTGGATATCAACGAGAAGATAACATAGTAATATACTTTTGAGTACTTTTAAAAATTATTGTTACTTTTTAAAAAGAAAATTCACCAGAGTGGCCCAAGTTTCCCTGTTGCGGCATTTTTCATAAAGCCGAGTTTCCCAATGGGCGCGTTAATCATGTGTTTTACACGCTGTCATATCACATAACATTTTGAATTTGACTTAACCTGGTGTGATATGTCACAATTCTACAGTATGTGTGCCCCAGGGAACTTTAAATCAGTTTGCTGAAAAACACAATTAAGACCCACAGTGAATTGAGTTTTCGTTAAAACTGTGCACACACTCAAACCCACATATTTTTCTCTAGGAAACAACACATATTGGCTGTGAAAATATTGGTATCACATAAAGCCTTTAAAATTTGCAAAGAAAATTAAAAAGAGTATTTTACAATTGTTAGATTGTCTAATAAAATTACTTGTATGTAGTACAATTTAGTACCTGCAACTATTCTTCCTATATATAGGAGTTACACTGATTTTTTGGTACAGCTGCAAAACAATATTAGAAGTGGCACTGGAATATTTATTTAGATTGCTTTATCATGCCCTGATGTTCTGAACATAGTTTACTTGAGAGAAACCTATGGGCAAATACTTGAAAAATTAAACCTGCAAGTTGGGTGGGTTTTGAGAAGAACTGAAGGAAATACTTAGAACACACAGCATCTTTCAATTCTCCTTTTCTAAAATTTACCTATTGCACTTATTTTTTAGCTCAGAAAGTGCCTCGCCATGGTTTTGTGCAGATTTCAATGGCCTGATACTGGCTTGTGGGTTGTTTGATTGACCTTCATGGTTTGCTTTGGCTTGTGTCCAAAATGAATGTGTTTTCTCCCAAAACTATTTAAAAATCATCTGCAGATCAGAACTCTTTATTTCAATATATAATTTGGGCAATAGTAGTATGTCATTAAAGGAATTTGATCATGACATACATTAATAACTATTTTACAAGGTAGTCACAAATTGCTTTTTTATATTATTTATTCTGCTGTGGTCTGGATCTCTAATGATGCTTCTCACATTTTTATTTTCTATCATATGTTGCTGAGGTATGAGTGGCAATATACTTAAATAGCCCAAGTGATTTTCATTGCCTGTGGAAATTGTAGTTTTAAACACAAGATGCTACTCTAACCAGGAAGAAACAGATTTTTGTGTCCAAATTCATTTTACTGAGGTACTTATTTTTATATGAAATGGGATATATGATGGTGTGCAATAGTAATAATGAAAAAAAGACTAACAAGACAACATACTGCCTAAGCATGTGGCCAGGTTTAACAGTACTTATTTTGACACACATGTAAATACAGGCAGAAGAAAACAAACATGTCTTTTTTACTGTATATGATAGATAGATAAATTCTAAGGGGAAATGACACATTTTGTTATTCATTAACATCCAGTGATCCCTTCACGCAACACCCTGGAGGCTGAATGCAGTGACAGCATAAAAAGGTATACACCCACCAGTACTTGGCATCAGGCATCAAGCAGTTTGTTGGAAAAGAGCTGGCATATATTCCTTGATAATATGTCTCATAGGTTTGTTGGGTGGCAGTACACTGAAGAGTCTGACCAGTAAATGATGTACCAAAATGCTGACATTTAACTAAGTCTGCCTGTTGCCAGTCACACACATTTTCCCCAAATTCTATTCATTTTTTGCTTGGAATGGTTGAAGTCCATGCTGACAACAAGCTGAGACTAAGCAAAGTGTAAAGATGTTTCATATGTTGTTGTTTCTTGTTATGAAAGATGAAAATACAAATTTGCAAGGTAAGTGTGGAGCACAGAACTGCATTATACTCTTACAAATGAGATTAGACCTTATTGAAAATTATAAGCATAACAATTTCTTTTTATTTGATAAATGAAAAGTATAAATATAAAATAGTGAAACCTCAATTGTATAACCAGACATCTGCCTCCAAACAAACATCTTGCTTGTACTGTGAAAAGTTACAGGAGGGTGAAATGTCCTTGTCATGTTCTTTTGTAACAGTTTGTGTCCTTGGCTGCAAAGAAACAGATGCACGTAAAGAAAAACAGAGAGGTACTAATTGCATGTGCAGGCAAAAGTTGTAATAGAGCATTTAGACCACATTTTAGCCAAAAAAGGTTCCAGTTAGGAATGAAGAAGCTTTTCTATCCTCATATTTTCAGAGAACTAGGAGTCATGCAGTCCATGTAACTAAACAGGCAATGAAACCTTCAATAAAGATGTTAAAAACAATTAAAAAAAAAGGAAAATACAGACTGGTATATAAAGTTTTATATTATAGTGTTAAGGCAAGTGCTCTTGTTTAACCCTTCCCAAAGTGTGGATATAATTCTGAATATCTGAGAACCATTTTTGCAGAATATTTTTATTGTATATCTTCATGAAGTGTGTATGGAAGGAGGCAGAGTTCTCAAGCACGGTACCTGTAAGGAAGAATATTAGGATGGTAACAGAAAAAATCAGATGGGAAAGACTTATAGTGAGCCTTGCAAGGGAGCACAGAGAAATGAGCTTGAGATACATCGTATCTATAAAATACTGATACATTAATTGATTCTTCATGAAGATATAACCCAAATTTTTATGAGTGCAACTTTTTAGAAATTCAGAAAAGGCACTAGCTCACATCTGAACTGGTGGCTAGTCTCTGGTGTTCATAATGAGAGTGACTTACAAGAGTAATGAAAAAAAAAATCACTGTGTTTTTGCATTAAAAAATTATACCTTGCTTATAAAATGCTATTAATTTAATTTCTCAGTTACTACTAGCAGATATTTCATTTATCTGTCATTTGTAGTCAAAACGCTCCCTGCTCCCCTTCATTTTTGTTTACTCACTACTCAAGTTTTCATTGACTGAAAACTGAATCTGGAACCAGCATTAGCTTTGTATGCAAAAGCACCTGCTTGCATTCTTGCGCAAACCTGTACAGAAGCATTTTGTAAATGTGAAAAAAAGTTGTCTTTGTGCACTGCATGGCACAGACAAATGCTTTGAGCTAAAAACCACTTGTCACACTGCAGCCTGACTCTGAAATGGCCATCCTAAAAGTTTCCTCACATGGCCTCTTTGCAGGCAAACTCCTTTTCCTTCTTACTTGTAGTACATAGACACCTGTTCCTGCAGGAACTGGCATTCTGCTTAACACTTCAGCACTGCAGTGCTCTGCCCTTTCAGAGCCATGCTTTCTGGTCAAAATTTGCTTTCTCTTACACATTACACACAAAAGGACATTGGAAGGGATTGATGGGCCCAACCATTGTCATTCACAAGTGACATCATTTGGGGGTAATTTTTAGAAGATTAGTAACATCTGCTTTTTAAAATATGGTTAGTAGCAACCCCTGCAGCCTAATTCAGCCATATGGGATGCTTTGTATGCACAGATAGGCACTGTACACTGCAAAAGCTATGCTGGAGAAGAAATGTTTCCTTCAAATAACACAGATGAAAAAATTGAATAAAATCTGTCTTATTTGGTCAGAAAGAGGAAATGCAAAACCATAATGCTGAACAAAGTTTATTTTTAAATGAAAACCTTTACCTTATGACTACTATTAATAAATATTTTTATTACTGCAGTGTTTCTATTTGGTGTAAAAAGCCTTATTGCTCAACAAGACCATCACAGTAAGAAGAAATTCTAATTTTAAGCACAGCATTCTGATTATTTGCATCTTGGTTATCAGCAAGCTATTGTTTACAATTGTGAAGGAAAAAGCCTGACTAAGTGTTTTGTGAATCCAGAAGCTTTAGCCATCAAAACCCCTCAGTACCCCATTCTGTTCTCACTTCTTGGAGTGTAAGCTCCCTGTAATTCCACTGATTCTCAAAAGAAAATGCGTTTACCCCTCTGCATCAATGGAAACAGAATGAAATCCTGTCTCTTTAAAATGATAATGCAAATGATTACTTTCATATATTTATGCTGAGAAGACGAATTTGTTAAAAAAAAGTTTAAGAAAATTGGTGAGCCCTTGGTGAGCTATAAATTACGGGTAAGAGGAAAAAGGAAAACAGAATATTTGCTCATTTAGAAATGCTTTTTATAGATGTTTCTTTCCCATTTCAGCAATTTGAAGGGATAGTAATAAAAGAATATGAACACAGTTTCTTCTTGTGTGTGGAATATGGATTCCCTCTTTCCACAGCCCAAAGCAGAAGGTTTAGGATTTGCACATGAGCCTCAAAATCAGTAACTCAATTGCTTTCACTGCAGCATGAGTTTTTACATTAGCTACCTTTTTGCTTCATTTTTTTGTGTCTAGTCTGTACAGATTCCTGAACATTTTTGGCATAGGCTTACGAAAATTATCTCCTTTTCTTCTACATTCATGTCTAAACCAGTCATATCATATCTATTATACAGAGCGGAGTACCTTGAAAATTTTCTTAAACTGGTTTTGAATATTGTCCCATGCTCTCAAACCTGATCTCTTCCATATCCCCAATTTCTTCTCTTGCATTTTACTACTAGGTTGTAACTAAAGAGTCTGCTTTGTTAATACTTATTACAGTTTTGATAAATTGACAGCTATTATATCTGCTAAAAATGGGCACATTTCCAAAACATCTGGTCAGAAGAGGTCAGGACTGGCCTCTTCCTCTTCTTGCAAAAACAGTTGGGGCTGCTGCAGTTGTAAGCATTAGGCTTCCCAGGGGAATGTTACTTTACCTAATGTACTGGCCGGATGGCACGCTTCACTTCCACAACACCTGCTTACAGATTCCTCCCTGCCACTCAAACCCGAGCCAGCAGAGCATGGGAAACTGGGAACAGGGATAAAAGCACATACAGATGACTTGGGTGAGCACAGCACAGTGAAGAGGAATACACACTGAAAAGCACAGACATACAAAGAGATGAGAAAGAAAGAAATGTCCAGCATTGAAAAGGGACATGTTGTCTAGCTAATTGTGACAGACAATTATCCTTTCCTCCTACAACAGCTACGTGTGGTATTGATTTCTTTTTTGTCTGTGATTACACCAGGGCACCATATCCTTGACCCACAAAGAACACTTTTCTCAAGTTTTTCAGTGTTTTCCCTTGCTGTTTTGTCAGAATGGATCATTTTATAAGTAAACCTTAGGGAGACTTGAGAAAGGTCAGGCAGTTTTGGATTCAGGGTGTCATAGTCTAGCCTAGCAATGCAAATCACCTTTGCAGACCACTAGCTCTGGCTGTTTGAGGTGGTGATATTGCTTGCAGAAAGTCGTTCTTTTGCTGTAGAGTGACAGCTCTCAACTTCCTGTATCAGGTAACTGAGATTGTAGAGAAAGTGGCCAAAAGGCAATAGTTCTCCCTCTTCAATGCACAGGAAAAAAAAAATTAAAAATCAACTATGAAGGAGAATTAATCTCACACGAACTTATTCTCTAAAACATCAGTGGAGTAGAGAGCTTGTAATTGACATTTCTTTTTGGACAGGAAGAGAAATTGTATAGAATGACCTATATGTTTCTGCTAGACCACTGTAACTCATTAATACCTTTATTTTTACTAACCCATGGACTCCTTGTGAGCAGAAAAGCACCCTATGAGCATCATGAGAGTGAGGTGCTGTTTTCAAATTCTTTTACTTCAGATGGTTTTGGGAACAATGAGGTATTTTTAAATGCTGGACTTTTAAAATTTTATTTTAACTTATTTGTATTTTTATATTTTTGTTTTCTAATTCCTTATCGGGAACTCCAGGGTAATTGAGTCATTTTCATTGCCAAAAGAGAGATAACATTAAAAGATCATTTCACATGCTTTCTTACAGGGTAAAACTGAGATTGTTTTGGAACAGAAGCAGTGGTGCAGGGTGAGAACATGCACAACTGTACTATGATTAAGACACACTGTCTTGTGTCCTCCTTTCATTTTCTCTGAGGAAGAGAATTTGTTCCTTGCCATTCTGCTGAGCTCCTCTTTGCATGCCATCACCTAAAAAGGCAGACTGGGATAAGGTCTCAAATGCTGTACAAACAGGAGGAAACTGGGATCTGCTTGTGGCAGGTCAATAGATGATGCTGTGAGGTTGAGTGGCTGGTTCCTATTTTTGTTCAGGGGATGACACAGTTTGATTCTACTTATGGTGTATCAAATTAGGATTCAGAAGGAGTAAAACTTTAAGTTCACAACTTAAATTGACAATGCATTGTGTACAGGTTTATTTACCACCTCTTTAATTTCCAATCCTGACTTGAGTAAATCAGTATGCACTTACTGGTACTGCAGGAGGTTTCTGCATTATGCTCTTGGCCCTTAAAATCAGCTTCAGATATGCTGTGCATCAGGAGTTGCTAGTGACAGCTGACATCTTCACTGGAACAACCAAGGCAGTTAGTGTGAGCCTTTTATCTTCATTACATTTCATTCAGAAGACTGGAGTTTGTGTCTCATTGTTTCTCCTTTCCATGTAAAAGTTGTAGTTGCCTGGATAACTTTTGGCAGACTATCGGTGAAGAAAGGTCCCCTCAGATTATTTCTTCCCTGAAGATAAGGGTGTTATCTGTGAGAGATAAATGTGGACTCTGGATTGAAGAAATATTTAAGCACTCTCGCAAATACCAAATAAACCTCATCTGTTTCTCTAGAACAAAGTAGATACATATATGTACTAATCCATATAAACATTAATCCACAAAATTTAGGTCCAAACTAAAATTCATTCTTCTTTAAGGTTTGTGAATACTAAAAATAAACAGGATCAAGTCACACTGTCAATGTCTGTATTAAGGTTTTCACAGAGTCTGGATTTCGGATTCATACCTTTAGGTTGTATCCACACTAAGACCAATCACAAGAATTGTTGAGCTGCAGGACACAAAGAGACATCATATCTCATGAGTGAATGAAAAAAAATTCTACCTGACAGAATTTAAAATATCTGTTACCAACAAACTCATTTTACTTATGTTACTTATGAAATAAGGAATGTTACTTATGAAATATAGGAATCAACAATGATAAACTGCTATTTAACAATCACTTGCATTCTTCTGATAAAATATAAGATTTTCTTAATGATATCAAATCCAATATTTCTTAATGAAGCTTATATTTGGAACTACATACATTACTAAAGACCCCTATGATTGTGCTGTTAATTGCTTTATAAACCTATTGCCCATTTAGAATTAAAGCAATTTCATAAAAGACAAATAAGGGTATAAATTAAATATTAGGAAGTCTGAATAGGAAATAACTATTTATGCAGAACAGCTTTTGTTCTTTGTTCAATCATGGTTGCTTAATTTTGTCAGCACCTTCTGGTGGCATTTTGATTTACTGCTTTTGAAGTCAACAGCACCACCTTTACAGTATATCATTGAGGTCTGTGAACTGTTAGACCCAGAGAGATTGGGCAGTTTATTTTCCACATACCCCTGACATGTCAACCATGTGCATCAGTATGACATAAACACTGAGCACCCACAGAGTTATAACAGTGTCAAACCTTGTCTTTTGCCAGCTAGTGCAGCTAACATTATGCTTGTTACAGGGAAAATGTCCACGTGAAAAACAGCCTGGCCCAATTTGCTTCAATTTCTATCCTTTTTTACAGTATTTATGTTAATTTGCTTTCCTGGAGATGATCCATGTCACTCTTCATAGTGGTCGACATTTCACTTGGGTTATGGATTTAGTTTGACAAAGTCTACATTAAAAAAAAAACCACAAACCAAACCAAACCAAACCAAAACAAAACAACCAAAACCACCACAACAAAAAAAAAATCTGCAAAGAGAGGCCAGACAGAGACAAAACCTACAGGCAAATATAAGTCTTATCAAGGAGTATGTTAGCCTGTGAACATCCAGAGCGTCAGCTGCTCTGCAGTACCTGCTTGTGCTCACGCTGACACCCCAGAGTAATGCTGTAATTCTCCAGACCTGTGCTGGAGAATAAGTGGACAGATGCTTGTGACACTTGTGATGCAAGTTCTCCCCCTACCTTACCTCATGAAAATGTGTCAAGAACAAATAAAACAATAGATGGAGAAATTTCCCCTGAATTCAGTTGCAGTGACTCTACATAAACAGTGTTCATCCAAGATGTCTAATACACAAGTAAATTTGCTAGTGAGGCAGCTAGAAAGGCCCTCAGACTCATGGAAAGCTGAGGTACTGGATGTGAGTCCTATCACTTTAATGAACACCTTGCAATCATTGTAGTATATAGCTGATAGATATTTAGTGTTAAGTGAAGTTGAATATAAAGCCACTTCTGTGCTGACATAAAAACATACCAAATAGACACAAAAAGAAAGAAAATTTTAAATAAAGATTTGAAAAGTCAGTTTAAAGAAATCAAAATAGTGTAATACATTTAGAAACGTTGTGGTACATTTTTTGTTTTAATTTTTTTTTTCTCTCCAGACTCCTGCCTCTCTTATAAATAGACTCTCCTCTAAAATATCCCCTATTTTCTTTTTTCACATCCAATATCTTTTCTTTGGTACCTAATAGATTTCAAGCCAGAGGCCCAAAAAACCAAAGATATTTTTAAAGATGAAATCACAACTGAAAAATATCTTCCAAAATGAACATGCAAAACATGCTTCTCTCTTGATTCTGCCTTCAAAAACCAAATCACATTGAGGCAGATTGCGAATTAGTTATGAGGGGGTGTGTATTTTCTTTTTCTGAAGAACAGTGAAACTAAAATTTCTCATTTCAGTGTTGTTGCCAGTGTCATTACGTGCACATTCTTCATTCCTTTCCAATCAGTTGGAGCCTTGCTATAATTTTCTAAGTCCAGATCTGCTGTCCATTCAGTAACATAGTCTCTTGCCATGTACAGAACAAATTCACTGATCTTTCTGGATTTTTTAAAAATAATGTAATTTTAAGTGCTTTAGACACTAATTGAACAGCAATGGCAGCCATTGCCTAGCTGGATTGGCTTAAAAGCTTCATGCAAAATGCTGATTTGCAAATTAACTTGCCTTGGCAACCAGGAGAGATGTCAATTTGAAACTAAGTGGCAGTATATCATTTCACCTCAAAAGGCCAGGGTTTGCTGAAAAGTGATACACACATTCTCATGATGAAGGATTTGTTATGCTATTGACCATTGACATAAGTAAGTAAGAAACCATTATCCCGAGGACAAAAATAAAAATAAATCAAAGCTCACTTTCCAGCTGTCTATAAGGAGAAGAACTTGCTATTGATGTAATTCTTGGCTAAAATTGCTTAGGCATGTGCCAGCTGCTTTGTCAAAAGTGAGGGTCTGCTTGCTGAAGGCACTATGGCTACTTGTCCAACCAGTGATAAAATCAAAACAGAAGTCTTTTCAAGGCTTTCCTAACATATAGGGACACCAAAAAAATTTGACACTAACACATGCACAAATCTATACCCCATTAATTCCTTTAAAGAAAAGTCTGTTTGCAAACACAATCTTTATATATTGCACTTATGAGGTGTTGCATGAATTTAAGGTCAAAAATATATGAATTTCCCCATGAAACTGAGAGTTCATGTTGGTTGGATTGAAACTGAATGACATGATCATGATTTGGATGGGGCTGTGCAGTGAGTGACAAACAGCAGTACTATTTGCATCACCATGTATCATCTCACAATGAAGCTATGGTGAAAAGGCTTTTTGTTCTGGGAACCCAGCCCAGACAGAGGAAATTGTGGGGAGAAGAGATGAAACTTCTCTTGCTTTGTCTGTCCTCAGAGCTTATCAACTCAGAGGCTGCTGTGTGCAAGCCCTGGCTTCTACAGGGAAGGGAGGTGGCTGACAGCAGCGTGGTGCTCAGGCCAGCCTCTTTCACTGTAGCATTTAGTTCCTTTCTCTCCTCTCAATCCCCTTCATCCAGAGCAAAGCAATATTGCAACATGAACATCCATGCCTGGCCCTTCAGGATGATCAACAAAGCAACAGGATGGGCTCTCCCTGTGTGACTAGGAGTCCTTAGGGATGTCCTGGCAAACTGTGCAGGATGAGTCCCACTGCAGGACTTCCTCCCGCAAGCCTGAGCGGGGGCAGGAGCCCAGCCTCACCTCGGGAGTGGTGATTACTGAATGTCCCCATGTTGGACAGGAGCAGTTTATCTCAGCCCTTTCAGTTCTGAAAGCTGCATTCGTAATTCCTCTGCATGGAAATGTCTTGGAGAATGAGAAGGAGTAAAATGGACTTTTTGGTGACAACGCTGTGCTTTAACAGCGCACAAAAAGCCCAGGATTATGTTCCGCCTCTAGCTAACTCTGAGCAATCACGCCTACAAATCAGTGGTGAGAATGAGTAATTTTGATTCAGGTTGAGAAAAGTCTTCAGTCTGGGTCTTTTAGTGTCGCTGGCATGCACTTACATGTATGGGCACCCTCACTATTTTCTCCAGGAAAAAAACCAAAAGCAAACCAAACAAAACTAGACAAGAAGACATGAAGTCTTGAAAATTAATGTAGCATGGAATTATTGTCCTCCAGTCAGCTTTAATTGCTAGTGCAACAATTGATGATTAGAATTCAAAAATTCATATCCCACATGTATTCTTCAATTTTTGTTTATAATTTGTCATCCCAGCAGATCCTCCTTACAGTAAGTTTATTTATCAGAGTGTTCATGGAAAGTAGAGCCCAAAGGGGATGTAAATCCAAAGTAAGTGAATTTGTTTAAATATTTAAATCAACATTTGTGTGATGTATTATTCTAGCTCCAGTCAGCATTCTGGAATAAAGTGGGATGAAAAATAATTTTTAGAAGAAATTTTTAGAGATGGAAGTTAATTATAATTCAAATGTCTAAACTGTACTATGTAAAGAAGAATTCTTTTTTCTATTTTGACTCAGGAAATTTGTTAACATGTATTACAAAGTATTTACATCATTAAAAAAATCTGTAAAATTCACTGCTTAAACTCAGTAACTAAAATTTGAGCATGCAGTCAAATTTGAAAGGCATTTCTATACTTTCAATTATTTTTTTTAATGTGATGCAGCTAGCTCTGTTTTGGACTTTTAGCTTTTTAGAAAATGTTAAATTAACTTGAATATTTTCCAAATATATTGAAACACGATACTAATCTAATGCAGTGAAAATTTAATTATAAACTCTGTGCAAATGCATCATGATTTTTTTTTTTCATCCAGAAAGGAAAGTTTATGCACTCTTGTAAGAGGACTAGCACTGTTGCTTAGTATCTCAATTTTGCCTTTTGCTTTTGAAAAAAAAAAGGAAATATTTTTAACCGTACTAAAAAGCCTGTGAAGTGGGTGGGGAATTTTTGGAGGATAACTGTAAAACTCCATGCTCACCCCAAATGTATTTATGTGCAGCTGCAAGTGTTTTGTTATGAATTCATTTTAGCCATGTTTGCTGCTTACCTGTCTTCAACACAGCGGGAACTAAAGTCATCTATGTCTGCTGC
This sequence comes from Anthoscopus minutus, assembly GCA_013399455.1. Classification (NCBI taxonomy): domain Eukaryota; kingdom Metazoa; phylum Chordata; class Aves; order Passeriformes; family Paridae; genus Anthoscopus; species Anthoscopus minutus. Next base: position 33,797 of record VWYI01044325.1, read on the forward strand.
AGTTATTTCAATTCTTTTCTTATTAAATATGTGTTTCATACGACTGGCACTACAGATTACATTCCCAGTAGACTCTTTAGGTTTTTGCTTAAATTCATGTAGATTGAGAGTTATCCTAAAATCAGCAAGACATTCTCATTATGTAAAGTTAAGCATATGTTCAAGTGTTTGTATTATCAGGGCTAATCCATAAAATTGAGAAGAAAATAGAATACACAAATATACATCATTTTTATAGGAGCCTATAACTGTATAAATTTCAACTGAATGGGTAGTTTAAACATTAATCATGTATGCGTATGTATCATACATATTTCTATTTAATTGAACTTGCTCAGATTTTTAAATTGGCATCATCAGTTCTAAATACATGCCAGAAATAATTACATAACTTTGTTTTCTTCCCAAAAGTCGGTTGCAGTAATACCTGTTGAAAGGAGATGTGATTAACGTTGTTTGGGCCCTGTGGCATTATATTTTTTATTTATTTATTTCTGAGAGAATCCCTAATCCCTGCTTAATTTTATGAACTGTCAAAATGATTCTAAATATCTCTCTGGTTTGCATTTTCACCTCAGGACAGGAGTCCAGAGGTACAGATTTGTTGTACAACAGTGGACTTCAGGCAATTTTCATCTTTTAATGCCTACAGCAGCCAAGGTTGAATTTGTAATAATCATGAGATTATCTCTAAAGGATCTTCCTGTTACACTTGCAAATAGTTCTGCAGGAAAATGCAAAAGATATAGAAGAAAAATAATTGATTAGATGCAGGAGATCATTTTGTCACATAATCCCAGATGGAAAAGAAAACAAATGTGGATTTCTTTTTTTTTTTTAAATGACAGTTGGAAGATACTATGGGAAAGATACTTGCTATTCTAGCTAAGTCATTTGCTGGTCTCAGTGCCTTGGTTAGATCTTAAAATGCCTTAAGAAAATGTGCAAAAATAACACTGTAGCTAGAATTTGGTTTTAGAATGGGAATGGATTGTTCAAGTGGTATGCACAACCAGTGCCTACACTGCTGTTGATATGGCAGGCATGAGAAAAAAAAGGTGTGGATATAAATTAACTATAGGCAAGATTCTTATTATTTTTAACAGCTTATGAATATGCTTCTGTTATATTTTAGGGAGCTATGAACTAATATTTAAAGTGAGAAAGGGAAACAGAATATGGGAGCAGATTCCACATATTAATTGTGTATGTAAAAGTCAGGTGATGGGAACCATGAAGATTTAATAAATGTTGATAAATTAGTTTTATTATTGGTATCATTAATGAGACCTAATTCAGGTATAATTCATAGGCTGTTAACATTTTTTTGCAGTTTGTATTTTACTAAGAGGCTGGACCTCATTTCTTTCTCAGAGTTGTGATGTGTTCTAATTTTGTTCATATTATAATTCAATAAATTCATATGTATATGAATTCATGTGTTTATATTATAATTCAATAAATTCATTTGAATTCCACTTATGGCATCAGCTGAAATTCACCAAATTCACCAAAATAATTGATCAAATCAAGGAAGACAGACTGAAAAAATTTTAGAGTGTGACTTTTATTTGAAATGTTTTCTTTTTCCTTTATACACTTTTAAATCTCAAATAGATTTTAACATTTTAAAAGCAAGGTGAGGTATTCTTTAGTGGTCTGGGCCAGAGGATGGATGGCACTTTTCCTCCTAGTATAGAAGCTTTAATATGTGAAAGCTGGACATGAGAAGTCACACCTATATGTCATTTAATGGGACCAAAAAAGAATTGATCAGAGTTTCTGTGTCTGGACACTGCATTTGAGGGCAAGTCAGTGTCTGATGCAGAAGAAAACTGAGGGTTGAATCACATGCTTAAAGGATTAATCCACATGAATGATGAAATAACAAACAAAAAAGATTTATTTCCTATTTTTCCTAAGTCTAAGGGAGTAAAACTTCAGATGTGGTAATAGAAAATAATCCAGAGGAACAATACCAATCTATTGTCCAGAAACTACAGCATTTATTACTGTAAACTAACATATCATGCTGAAGTCACCCTGGATAAGCTGTGTCTTGCAGCACTGTTTGGGCAACCTGGAAGTTTTTGGTCTGTCTCCTGTAGAGTTTTCTTGTTGCCTGGAAATTCAGGTTGTCCCCTGCATCCTCATCTGTACTTGAAGAGGAAAGAACAAGGCTCTGCCCAAAATAGCGTGAAGGAGACCAAAACTTATGAACCTGGGGAATAATTAAAACAGAGCCAGCAGAGGAAGGGTAGAGCACGAAATCTGTCTGAAGCAGCACACATACCTACTCTCATCCTGTTGCTCAGGACAAAATGTCATAAACTTAGGAAATTCTAGCCCTGATTTCTAGCAGAAAATTGTTGTTTTTTTTTTCACTTGTGAGTAGTTAGCAATATTAAAATGAAAGTAAAAAATCCCCCACAAAACAACAAAACAGAAGTAAAAACCAAACCATGATATAGTTTTGTGTTTTGATGACTGCAGGAGAAAGCATTTGGGAAATTTGAAACTGGGAAGCCAGGTGATCAAATTATCATCTTTGTCCAGATATACAGAGACATTAAGTAGTCATTAAATATTGATGATGCATTAAAAGTATAAGACTAAGGCAGAGCACTCCATTTGTTTGTTTTGTTTGGCCAATGTGTTAAGTAGAATAACTTATGAGAAATGATAGAACTCATCCATTCTACTCCTTTTGTTAACAGGTTAGCACTCGACCAATTCACATATCTAAGGCTTTATGTATTATTAATCAAAAGAGTTAAAAAGTCAATCCAATCTGGTTATATACTGTAGTTCTTGTGGTTTTCAAACCCTTAAATAATTTATGGTGTCATCAGTTTCCCAGTGGATATCAGGCTAGTTGAGTGTCTAGAATCAGAATCCCACTGGGAAAAAAAGAAACATAGTCAGAAAGAGTAGTAATTTTTTTTTAATAATAGCAACTCCAGCCTATTGTATCATCACTATCAGTCTCTAGAGAGATCATTTCTCTGAAAGGGAAGTTTTTCTTATACAAATCCTTTTGGGATCAAACAATCCTGCCAAATACCTACATATTGTTCTAACTGGATAAGGGACTGTGTGTGTGTTGAGCACACATGGAGGTTTGTTCTGTTCCTTTTGAAGTGGTAAACCCCCCCAGTTGATCATTGTAATCTGAAATGGATTTTTTTTGGTAAGTATGTCTCAAATTAATTCAGTCATTTTTGATTATGTGAATACTGGGGAATCTACTTTTGAGCTTTTTAATCTTTCTAGGTATTCAAGAATATAATAAAAAAGTGATTTAAAATAACACATTCCATTTCAAAGTATGTTAGAGAAATAATGACATTATTTTATGTGATAGAATACCAGATTCTGCCTTCCCAAGTAAGGGACTTGACTTCTATTATTGAATAGACTGCTACCATATATTTAACATATAACCTCCTTTCAGAATTAAAAACCACCTTTCAACTCAGAAAATCATATATTCTTTCTCCATGCAAAATAAGGCCATTGAAGACCAGGTGTATCTGACTGGTACTCTGCTAGCTCCCCAACAGATTATGAGGTTTTATACCTCTTTGTTTTGCACTGTATCTTCCAAGCAGTGTCCCATGCATAGCCCTTTTTTTTTTCCTTGAATCTCTCAATAAAAATTCAGAATGTATCAGTGAAGAAAATTGTCTTGTGATCTTTTACAACATCTGATTTTCTCTTTAGATGTCAGCTGTCCATACCCACTGACTTCAATCAGGTACACAATTCTTCCTGCTGCATCCAGATCCTGTTTTCTGCATGTCTAAGAAACTTTGCCTCCTAACCCTACACCAGCCTGTCCACTTGCTAACAGAATGGAGCAAATGGCAAGGATGCATTTCTGCATGCAGTCAGCCAGGCAGCCTAGCAACATTCTGCTGGGGTTCAGAATTATGCATTTATATAAACTAAGATTGGCCTTCAATGTAAGTCAGGGAAATAATTATTTCATGAATATGAGATATTTATCCTGCTCTTAAGAAGACTGAGAAAATTTGCTAGATGAAGGAAGTAGACATTTCACTTACAGAATCAGGATTTTAGTCCCTTATTCCCTTAAAAACAGAGACAAAATTTGAAATATAAAGTGTAATAATATAAAATATGAAAAAAAAAGAAAAAAAAAGAGTGAAGGATTTAGGTGCATGCATATCATAAAATTCCCGCAGTACCACTAACTCAGCTGTATTGATGACACATATTGACTCATATTCTGCTTTCAGCAACACTTGTGTAAATCCAGGGTACTGCAACTTTAGTCACTTCGGAGCAATTGCTCTTGATTTACACTCGTGTAACTGACAGCATTTGACCCTTAGACTATACATATATCTTAAATTATGCATTTAGCTTCCTGAGCCACAACTGAACAATAAGGCAGTATATATATCATCTGGTAAGTACCATATATCAGTTTAATGTGGACATTTTAGTTTTGCAGTTCTTCTACTCTTATGCTGCCATTCTCATACTTGAAAGAGTATTAAATTATATATATATATACACACACACATACACACGTACATTGGCACTTTCAAGAAATTTGTGTGATTCTTAGATCATGTATGGCACCAGAAAGCTGTGCACTTCACTCATCTTTCCTAATCAATGTGTGCAAAAAATGGCTAAGAACTGCATGAGTGTTTAAATCGATCTTATCACTCACCAAGTGATCAGAACCGATCTTGCTGCTCACAAGGATGCTCCTCTCCTAGTTCCCCATCTCAAATCGGGGACGAGGTTGCCCACTGAACACGTGAACATGCCTCAGCACAGGTTTGGTGAGAGGAGGAAGAGCAACAAGGGTGCTCTGTGTTCCATGTTTTTGGCCATGTTTATGAAGCAATCTCTCTCTTTATATGTTGGGGGTCACACCTGTGAATCTCTTCCCAGGGCAGGTCTGGCTGAATTTTGCAATATCAGCCTTATCTTGCCAATGCTCTGCCTAGTGCCAGCTTGCACAATGATTAGCCTGCAATCACATTCCCAGAAACTTCTGCTGAAAACGAAAGGTGCTTGCAGAAATACCTTGAGAGATAAATAACACATCGACTTGGGCACTCTGCTTTAACTTCCTCTTCCTGACCAACTCCAAAACACAATGACCCCAAATAAGTGTTTTGTCTTATGGTCACTCTTGATACAACGAGCACATTGTATCCACAGTGAAGATGAGCCCAAGAGCAAAAAATGGTACATATCTCTGGAAAGTTAGGAATGCTCTTAAGCTTTTTGGCTCCATTTTTCTCTCAGTAATATAGAGCACTTCATTCTAGCAACACTTCACATTTCCACAGACTTCTTTCTAAAGAGACTAAACCTGAAGGGTTTGTATCATTTCTGTTGTTCCGACAGGCTTCCAAGAGGCAGATAAACTCTGCAAAAAAAAAATTAAAAGAAGCAGACATAATTTAAAATTTGATTACAATGACATGAAAATAGGAACAAATTTTGTTTGTAAGCAAAATCAGAGGGAAAAGAGAAGAAAGTTTTACAGAAAAGCAATAAAGTTTTGGACAGTTCACAAGGTCTAGCAGCCTGTGGGCCAAACAATAAGCAATTTGTTGAGGAAGAGAGAATAAAGACATTCTTTCAGGCTGGCCGGCTGGCATGGCGAGCTGTGCATTGTGCTGCTGGCTGTGAGACCTGGGATTAGGGAGCAGCTCAGGTTCCCAGGCTTGGCACCAATGGAAACTCAAGCTTATGTTTTTAGTCTTTGAACAGAAGAAGAGGTCACAGTTCAGTACCATTTGAGAGCTGATCTACCAAACAGCACTAGTATTGGCTCCAGAGGGTGAATGTTCATCTGCCCATTTGGTCAAAGGTGAGCTGCCCTAATAATGCCTCTAGCAAGGTAGAAAAGATAAAAAAGCTTGCAAGGCATAGTTGGAATGGGAGAGAGACACACTTTCAAGTGATAGACTGCAGTCAAAAGGCAAAATACAGTCGTAACTACAATCTGCTCTGTGAAAGTTGCTCAATGGGTTAGAATCAAATAATGCAATATAAAAAAAAAATTAAAATAAACTTATGTTAATAAAGTGACTTTAAAAATTAGATCTATTTCTGCATTAATAAAAGGAAATGGAGAGAAATAAAGGATGCTTCTTCTGTACAAAAACATATTTTATTTTCAAAATACAAAAAAAGGTAGAAAAGCAGGAACAGAGTAATAAAATCAAAATAGTTATAAGTATATATTACAGGGTTAAGCACACCAAATGCATTCATTAATAGCCAATAAAAGGGAAAAAACAAAGCTACATTACCACCTTTAATGTACAGAAATTATTACACTCTGATGACTATGCAGAGCGCTAACTTAGGGACTGACAATCTTTGTGGATAGGCATTTGTTTTAGATATTTCAAAAGAAGAAAACCCCATTTTCCAAAATAATAGCTTTATCTGAGAAACCCAAATGATCAAGCCTGTTTCAGCTGCCCCAAATAATTGAAATACTTACTGGAAATGCAGAATGAATAGTAGCAGAAATTTTATATTATACACACCTTAATAGAAAAGCGTAGTTCTTTGTTGATAATATTCCTGTTCCTGTTTTGATAATTTTATGCAAATCTAAGGGAAATTTTAATAAAGTAGTGATTCAATCTCATGCTCATATTTAAAAATTAAGTTTCTTGCGTCATGTAGATTAGAACTCTACACTTAATTTTTTTCACTTCCTGAAAGTATCCACAGGAGTGAGTTTTTCAAGAATACATATATCAGAAAAAAAATGTTGACGCTTACATGGGTGAATGTGAAATTTAGAAGATCTAGAATGAAAAGTAAGAATCTAAAAAAGCCCCAAATAAGTAATCAACAACCAACAGCTGCATCACTTGAATGTTCATGCTCACTCTGTGAAGAATAAGGACAAAAGTGCAGTTAAGCAAACAGGAAGCCTTGCACGTTTTTCCCTAATGAATACATTGGAGATTAGTCTGTTTATGAGCATCTAGTGGACAGAAGAAGTATTTAAATTCGTCATCTTCTCCTGGGTATGAACCGAGTCAGGATAGCAAAATCTGCCCTTAGGGGAATTACTCGTTAAAGACATCAAGTCCAGTTCTACCATCTTAAGATAAACAGTACATTTTAGAGTCAGGTTTTCCTGGAAAGAAGCTTTCAGGAGTAGCAATTTAAAAACTCTCCAAAGCACAATACTGCATGAGGATTTGTGATTCACTCCACCTTTTGATTTTACATTAAGCTCTTCTGTTTGATATTTTTCTCTTCACAAACTGAGAAAAGAAATAGTTTTTTTACAGAATGAGGCCACAGGGTAACCAGGCTGAAGAATTATAATAACAGACAATATGAAAACTTGTAATTATTGGTTTGAGATTCCACCAGGAGACAGAATGACACTTTGGTGTTTCTGTTCTTCAGCTTCTGCTGATGCTAAGCCCCAGCTCCAGCCCAGAATTGGAAGATGGCACAGCACAGGAGTGTGAGGACCTGCCCTCAGCAGGGTATTTCTGCATTTGCTTCTGAACAGTGATTCTCTGCAAACTGCTTGGCCTCAAATTCTTGCTGTGAGCTTTCCAGAGAGCTTCTGGAATTGGGAGAATTTCTTAAGACAACTGAATGCTAAGCCTTTTTGCCATTAGGAAAGCTAGAGAGAGAAAGGATGCTCCCTCAGGTTTGGTGGGAGTCCGAATGCCTGGCACCCCTGGCAAACAAGAATCATCAAATTCTCGTGACGAGGAACCCAGTGACATGAAGAGTCAGTGGCATGGTCAGTGAAGGCCAGATGCCTTTAGAAAACTTGTGTCCAATGAGGTCATGGAGCCAGCTGTTTAATGTACTGTTGCTTCAAGTCTGTCCTAAATTAAGCAGTGTCAGTCCATGGCTTGAAAGCTTGTTTGCAGAAAATATCACATCTCCCCTTAGGCTTTCTTTGTACCTATCAGCAAGGGAAAGAAGGAATACTACCTCTGCTGTGTCTGAGCATTGCTCAGCCATCATGAGATGTACCATGAAGGAGCAGCAAGTAATCATCTGCTTGGTAGCATAGTTCAGATTAACTTTGTGAGCAACTTGAATGTAAGCTTGAAATTCTGAAAAACCATTCGAGCTTTCAAATCTGAGAGAATACATACTCTACTAATGATTTTTTTTAATTTCAGTATAGATTAACTTTATGTCTAGAGCTTAGAAAGGGGTTTTCCACCTCTTTTTTCTTAGTCTTGTTGTGCTTTCATCTTTGCTGCAATTCTGCTCCCCTCCAGTGTCAGTTCTCACACGCCTCTCATCTGTGCATTTAGATGCATGCCTGTCCTATGACTGCAGCCACCTGCATGTGCCTGGTACAAGCCCCAGTGACACCCCTCCCCTTTGCTCTTGCTGCCTCTCTCTCTTTCTCAGACCACAGGGGCCACACAATCACCACTTTCTCAGTGTGGCATTTCCTTCTGCACGTTGCTCTGCGTGTTGTTTATCTCTCAGAAGGATTGCAGCTATAGATAGCATCAGTGGAACTGTATCTGCCTAGGAGCAGATGTCTACCTCTGCCATATCATCTTAATTGCCCTGCTGTGGCTCACCTACTAAAAGCGTTTTTTTTTCCTGTGTTACTTTTTTTTCCCTCCTCCAGTTTTGCAAATGATTAGTTCAAAACCAGCAGGACTCAGCTTATAGTCATAGGACTTAGCTGGGCATATTTAATCTTTTAAGGAGAGAGAATCCCTTCGGTTGCCAACCTACTGGACGTTATTTTCTAAGGTCTTTGAGGTTTTGTCTTATATTTTCATTTTATAGTGAATTAGGTAAATATTACTGAAAGAGAAACTAGAGAAGGAGGAAAATATTGTAAAACTATCAGTCAAAACCGAAGTGTTACTGTCTGGACTAGAAGGATAAGCAAGTAATGTAAATAAATATATACGACAGAGGCATACTTTTAATTGTTTCTACAGTGCTGATAATTTTGAGTTTGAATTTTCTTTTCTTTTTGAGTGAAAAAATTGAATTACACAGCTCTTCAGAAGATTCCATGTAAAAAAATTGAAAGGTATTCATTTGGCAGTCTTAAATACAAGCAATCTAAATTATACCTTTCAGTCATTTTAGTTTTACACTGATCAACAGTAAAATGTGGATTTTTATTTAACTTTGAACTAAAATTTAGACTATGGGAAGTTATAAAAAAAAATAGAGATGGCAAATGTTTTTTCTATTTTGCATTGTAACTACTTTAAGCATTTTGTAGAGGGTTGTAAAAAGTGTTTGTATCAGAAAGCTACACTTCAATTATCTATGATGAAGATAGCTTTGAAAAGTATCCAGGCTTCAGTTAGTTCAGATTTAGCCTTAAGTTTACAATAAAATTTGAATCAAGTTTCACTTCAGTTTTTGAAATCAAGCTCTGAAAAGGGTTTACTATATTCATAAAAAAATATTTGGTTCTTTTTATAAAGTAACACAGATGCAGTATTTTAACTATATTTTATTGGTGCATACACACCAATACAGACATTTACTGCTAGTGATAAATTACAATTAATCAAACATTACCATGTTAGTATACAAACTACTACAGTTATTTCCAATCACAGGCAATACAAATCAACAGAAAAGAAGCACTCTGATGTATCAAGATAGAAGAACTTTTATTTTAAGTACTTAAGTGCATATAAACCATAATTTGCATCTCAAATCATTTCTGTCCTTTTAATCAGGACCCTTCAATGAAGGATGGGAATATTCTTTACCCAGCATCAGGAATGTGCTTGCCACAAGACAGCTACCTTCTATCAGAGATGTTTACAGAACTTTTGACAAAGTTAATGTAATTTATTATTTCTTACCCACCTCCCACCCCACACCCCTCACTCCTGCTCCATGACAATTATGTTCTGTTTTGCTGCATTTAATGTCTTCTTAAGCTATCTCCTTATTCCGCAGTGCTTGAGAAAAGCTGAAGCTCTTTGTGCTCTCTTTCGGGTACTGCACTAATAAAAGTTTCAAAGTATGTCAAATTCATTGCAGAATCTTCATCTGAACTTTTTTTTCCTTTAGTGTTTCACCTTAGCTTTTTAAGACAGATTAAATTTAGTGTAAAATTGCCCTTGTAAAGAGAGTATCTTTTTACTCATCACAATCATTTCCGAAGCGTCAGCAAAACTAGGGTTTTTTTACAACAGCAGCAACAACAGAAAACTAGCAGTTTGGGGAGGTGAAGTTCAATCTCTCTTGGTATCTCATCAGAGCTGTTAATTAAATTTCATTTGATAATATTTACCGCAGGTCATGTTGAACCCACTGCCCTCCCCTTTACTGGCATACACACACATCCAGACACAAAAAAGTAAGACCTCAGGAAAGAAAGTGAAGCTTTTAAATATATTCACAGTTGTATCAGTTCTACTTTCAGAGTATTCATCTGATTTTTAGAATTCTTAGTGACAAAACAACAAAAGAGAAAGTAAGATTTAATCAAGATAGTGTTACTATCAAGTAAATGTTTGGTAAATGTAAATGATTGCTATTTAGTAGTTAAAAATAAACTCATAAATTCAAGAAAAAAAGCCCCGAGAATGAGTCCCACTTATTTTACTTAGGAATATAGGTGAAATTACAAACTTAGATAAAACTATGGGTCAGAAAGATGCCTCCCAGAGGCTCTCTGATCCTGGAGATAAATGCACCTCTTTATCTGCCTTTAGTTTCAAAGATGTCTAGATATTTAAGCCTGATTTCAAGCAAGCATCCCTATTTCTGTATCAAGGTCCCTTTTATGTGACCACCACAGCAGTACCAGAAGGCACCTACATTTCTTTAAGTTCCTTAGGACATGAGCTAGCATTCCATTAGTGCTCATTATTTAAGGGCACCATATTTATTTTGATATTTGAGTTCTAAAAGTTCGGGAAAGGTGAGATATCTTTTAATTTAAATGCAGTGAGCAATAACAGGAAGAAATAATTTTGCTGCAAAATATTTGGAGTAGGGAAATCTGCTGACTAAGTCTCCTGCTGCCTTGAAAGACAGACAAGTTATAGAGCCCTTCCTCAGCTCTACCACTGATATTCTGTGAGATGTTTTGGACAAGTTACTATTTCTATTATCCTTTAGAGAAGGAAGTCAGTAATAAAATTTCTTTCCACCTTTTCCTTTTTTTTCCCCCAATCTTTCCTTATTAGATTTGGCGTTTTTAGAAGACTGGTGCTGGCGTTTATGGGCCAGCAGAACTAGGATATACAGTATCTTACTTAGAATTTCTAGCCATTCTATAACACTAGTGATAAGAATAGTAAATATCTGAATGATTAATTGATGTGAAGAGGAATTTGGAGCGAATCTTAAACCTCAAATGAATCCAAATTGTTTAGATGGCAGTAGTCCAGACATTCAGAGCCATATCTGAATTTCTTTCAAGTATGAAATGTTTGGGTATTTCAAGCCCAAAGGACTTAATTATCTTCATGACTAAACTTGTAGTATCTCCATGGAATTAGAAATTCCTCCCTATTTATGCAGGCAAAATAGGGCTACATGTAAGAACAATGTGAATCAGGAGAGTGGGACCAGGCTGCCATGTGTTCACAATCGTGGGCCATAACTTAGGGAATGTGAGCTGCAGAGGAAGCACCATTCAGAGAAGTGCAGCTCAACATTCCTCTCTGGTCATTTCTGCCTTAACAGCCACCTCAAGCAGATCCATTTAGTCTCTCACTAAACACCACTCTGATAATAGCATTATGTGATTTGAATTTGGACAGAAGGTTCCATCTTCACACCTCTTCCCAATTTTTCTCTTCCTGTTTCTGGTGTGACAACAAATTTTGGCAACATACAGTGTCAGCTGAGCCAGTATCAGCATCCACTATTATTACACTGAATACAGTATCTAGAACCACTGTTATTATGTGCACATTATGAGTTGCTCAGGCTTGTGCTTCTGATGCTCATGATTTAGTGTGACAAAAAGGAAGAATTTTGGAAAACTCAGTCTGTGCATCTAAAAATGGGTATAAGAAGCTGGGTGTCTGAGGAGTGTTTCATAATGCACAGGCACTATAAACTGACTCAGCACGAATGGATATCAACTATTCTCTGACACTGAAAGGAAGAAGTGAAAGCAAACCTGTATGAAGTGTTCTAAGACCTTGTTCTGTATTGCACTGGCTGACCTCCTCAGATGACAGGCATTGTGGCTTTAGAGATGAACCAGCTTTCTCAGTCCCCAAGTTCACCTCACTGACCAACTCTGTAAAATTTAAGTGAATTAAGTTTCTGCAGATGAAGTCTGTCCATTTGGTGACTCCATTTAGTGACTCTCAGTGGGATAATAGTTTAACATAAGAAACCTTACATTCTACCTGTGCTAGGGAGTTACTTTTTTACCACTTTTTTAAGTGTTGAGGTTTTTAATTTTTTTTAAACTTTTTATTTTATCTCATGTTGCCCTTGTAACATCTACAGTATATATGCACTTTAATTGGAGCCCCTTTATAATCCTTTCAGACTGCATTTAGGAGAAGACACTGGGATTACGTAGATCTTTCCCTGAGTATAGTAAATGAACTTTGAACTATTTGTTGTTCTAGTTTTAAAATATCCCCATACATAGAAGAGCACTTTTGAAGACGCCTACACCATCCTATTACCTGTTTGCTCTGTGGGGAGGACCTACTGTTCTCAAAAGAGCCAAACTGGCACTTCCCATAATCATCAAATCTATCATTAACAATGTCTTTCATAAATTTATGATAAAAATAATGGAAAAAACATTGTTTTCTGTAAAGACTTTATAAAAAAGTCTTGTTTTCAGAAGGTTTTTTCTTTTAAATATTCCATAAGAACATGTTGATTTTAATGATTTCTTAAGGGAAATATTTCAGTGACTAAAATAAAAATAAAATAATTCATTTCTGGTTTTGTCTTCCAAATACATACTTTTAACATCTGTATTTTATTCTGTATTACCATTTTATATCAGATATATATTGAATATTTCAAACTGATCTGTGAGAATTTTTTTTTACTCTATTGAAGCAATTTGACAACATCAAAACAAATGTATTGTTCCACTTATTGGAAATAAATACCTTTAGAAGTTCTCCCCTGTTGCTCTGTGAATGTAAAGCTCTACATTTTGCCCTATATAGGTACAAAGGGAAAACTCAAAAAGTCAGGATTCATTCTACTATTCCTAGTAGCTGTTTTCAGAAGAAAAATGGGAAAAAATATCACACACACACAAAAAAAAGAAACAAAACCTCTCTTATGTTGTCTTAGATACCTCACTGGCCTTTGATAATTCACTGTACTGTCCAGCTCTGTTCCTTCAGTACTAATGCTGCTCCTTTTTTTTGTGTTTTTCATGAGCCACATACCTAACCATAATAGAACTTTTTAAATATTAAGTGTTGTTCAAAGACATTTTTTCCACCAACCAAGACGTTTCAAAAAACAAACACCTAACATAAAAGTCTTCTATGTTAGGGCATTTTATATGAGAGGTGGCATGCTTGAGAGATAATAAAGTGCAATGTTATTTACCCACTGAATCATGAAGCCATGGCCATCAACATTTTAGTATAATTTGTGAATTATACTAGTAAGAGTATCACAACTTTAGGAAAAGAAAGGTAGAAAGAAAAAAATAAATTACTTGGCCTGTCATTACGGAAGCTATAGCAATAGCAGCAGGAAAGATGGTAAAGAATCCAAAAAATAAAAGACAGAAAAGGATAAAATCTGATTAATGGAATTTGTAGATTGGAAAGCCTATCTGTGGTTCATTTAAACATGAATACCTAATGCAAGGCTAGGCAATCCCTTATAGCACTGACTTCTAGAAACTGTAAAAAAAGATCATGCTTTAGTCCTGCTATTACTTTGCCTTGATGACAGGAGAATATGAATGCTGTTTGAAAGATAGTACCATTTCTTTGATACATCAAAAAGCGCTCTGCAGTAGACTACTACTTTAGTAGGACACTTATAGTCAAAACCAGTATTTGACTATGCTCCTAATGTCATATTACAATGACAGAAGCTCAAGGTATATCAATTTAATCTTAGTTCAAAAAAATCTTTTAGTTCTGCTGTAGCGAAGTCAAAATGGACTTTTATAGTTTTTCAGCTTGAAATTGGACAACGAACAACTTTTATAGTCAAAAGGAAATACAGAATATAGCTAAAAGGGTAATTATATTCAAATTTAAAAAATAAAGCACTCGCTACTTATTTGGCACTAAACTTTCCAAATAAGAAGCTATCTCAACAAGAATGAGATTACACAATTAAAAATCAAGTCTTCTCACTATGAAAATTTACTACCTCTGCATTGCTTGTTCACTTAGTGTTTAAGGATAATTAATGCTTTGAAATGAGTCCTGATATTCCTTGATGGAAATGAGAACTAGGCTCACTTTGTAAATGTTAGTCTAAACAGTTTAATACACAGCTCAGTATAGCATGAATGAATTTTGAGTCAGCTTGTACATTTTTAAAATTCATCAGTGTAACCTTTCGTGTTTAAAAAAAAAAAAAGAAAAGAAAAAAAGAAAGTGTTCATTTGTAGAATTACAACATGTAAAAAGTCCTTACAAAGGATAGGTGTTACCAGCCTCTGGTTTCACCAGATTGTAAAACGAATCCATGGAGTGAGTCACACAGTTCAGTCACAGTACCTGGCAACCAATTCATTACTCACAAAGAGATACAGAAATGGAGTGTACACACACTCATCACCAATAAAATGTTTAACAGGTATGCCTGACTTTTTAAAAAATTTCCGAGTCTAGATATAACCTAGTTCAGGATTCAACTATGTAATTTAAATGACTGGCCCTAGAGATCAAAAACCACATACTGCAGATAATATAGGATCTCTCTGCATGTGTACAGCGTTTTCTGGGTAGCATTGTAACTATGCAAAGACAAAAAGTGTGAAATCATCACACTACAGAAAGCAGGCGGGCTTCTTTTCCTGTCAAACACTGCACTTGGAGGCTTCTTGTTGTTCAATTCTTACTCTCTCTTTTATGTTTGATTGGGAACCCTCATGCCAGGAAAAAAACTGCCTTCCACCTTCCTCTTTCTCAGATATATTGGAACCTCTTAATGTGGCAACAGTGACGAAAAATCCCCAAGACCTACCTATTCACAAGTCTGTACAATTTCTCATTTTTCCTTTCCTGTTATAGTTGCAATAATGAAATTCTGTGGAATATTGGGGAAGTAAACTATCCAACTCTTTGGTTTGCTTACGAGTTTGTGGTCGGGTATCAAACAGACGTGTCGAATTACCTAACTTTAATTTCAAGTAATTGGTGAACAGAATTACCCTCAGGGTTGAGGGAATTATAAACAACGCAGCTCCTGGTAATTTTCTCCCCTCTGGATAGAGCCAAGTGGAAATTGCTGCTAGTGGATATGTTACAGCTGCTTGTGACATTCTGAGAAGGTGGATATTTGCAAATAATACAGTTCACTTGACCCTCGCTGCTTGGCAATGAAAGAAAAACAATCTGAAGTATTTTCTTGGGGTTTTGGTAAGCACTATCCTTCTTTCATGTGATTTCTGCAATGATCATTTTAATGCTGGTAATAATCTGAGACAATTTCTTTTGAATAAGTTTTCATATGTGCAGCATTAACCTAATAAAAAGGACAATCCAGACTTGATCTCAAATGCTGCTCTTTAGCTAAAATATCTGCAAAAGAAACATAGAGCTTATACTGACTAGGCAGAAAACAATGTAATATTATGTATGATATGTGCTGCATGCATATATATTTGTTGATCTTAATTGCTATGAAGGGGGAGATGTGGAAGAATTTGCCAGGTTTTCACTTCCCAAAAGATTTTCTGAGAACACATAGCCCCGATGAAGCTCTATTTCTGTTGTCATTTCAAAGGGCCTGATTCCTGTATCACCTACACTTTATTTCCTTCACTTGAATAGATTTAATTTCATTTTATGTAAGAAATGTCAACATCCTCTCTTCATGGTGTTCTCTTCTGGACTCTCAAAATCAAGAAGTGAGGATAATTCAAATCAGTTTGAGATAAATACCTGAGCTCAAGTGGTCCCTTTCAGACTTGATTGGCATTAAGTAGAAACCCAGCAGGTCTGTCAAATCCTTTCTTAATATAAACTAGTCAGATTACTTGGGATCCCTACACTTCATATTTCTCTGCTATTCTGATCACTGCTGAGACTGATGGGATTTTTGTTGCTTTTATACCAAACTGAACTGGCACCCACTGGGCCAACTGTCCCCTTTAGGGACTGTGTAAAAAAGCCTGTTGACCACAAAACTAACCACTAGTTGCCGAGTCAGGCTCATATGCAGAAGCAGAGGCATGATGACCACACCATTTTAAAGTCCATGTTAGGAAGTTGGTGTTTCTGGACTGGTATTGCACTTAACAACATGCATGTGGTATACACTCAAACCCTCAAGCTGAAAACCTTGAAGAGCACTCTGCAGACACACAAGGCAAAGCTCGATAACTGAGAAGTCAGCAAGCACCAGTGGGAATGTTGTGACTATCAGGCCACAGCTCATGGTTAAAGACAGCAGGGTCCATGGTCTGACACTGCACTCCTGAGGAGAGCAAAATAAAAAGTGACATAGTTCACTCTAGATGAGTTAAGAAGGGATTTCAGCATATTAGATTGTTATTGGCAAAGGTGGCATTTGGTCAAAACTTTTAGATGCCAGATTTTGTGGAACAGTTGAGTGTATCAGCACTCAAAAGGAAAGAAAAAAAGCTTTGGGAAGAGCAAAATGTTCAGTAGACTCTGCTTAGTATTTTTGTGACTTTCACATGGTGAATTGTTATTATTTGCAAGATGAAACAAACTACTGTGAAGAAAAAAAATAGGGGTTTAATTTTATCTTCTGTATCTCTTTTCAAGGCTGTTAAGGTATGAAGGCAACCAAGAAACATACTGTAACGCATTGTGCATCTGTGCCTTGAAATTTTTATTTCAAATAAAAACTGAATTTGAATTCTTATAATACAAGAGATGAAAGGCATTACTGTGTTGACTTCTACATCAACTCCTGTAGTAATGAGGAGTGGCAATCCAGGCTCTCTCACTGAACAAAGATTTGAGTTTGCATGATGAAATGTTTCTTTCAAGCAAAGGAGAAATCAGATATGAGATTTTTTACTTTCTGATGCCACAGGACATTCGGTGTCTTACTAGTTCAACAGGTTTTAGTCTCAACTGCTTGTCAGGGCCTGTATACTGTCTCCATTTTGCCTGGTAACTGTTCATAATTTAACCTGGGATTGTTCTCTTTTATTTGCAAATGGTCTCTGCCCTCCTCTGTTTAGAGTGCCATCCATAAGTGTCTGTGGGAGTTGTGTGCTAATGTTTTAGTCATCCATGGAGTTCTATCTTTCATGCACAGAAATCTTTGTCCCTATGGAAAGTGATATTTGTGGAAGTTTTGTGGGCATGTCTCTAAGGAGAGCCAAAAATATCCCATGGTCAGTGTCTGTGGGTTTCAGAATGCATATGAGAGCCTCAGAGTCAAATCTTAGGCTGGCACATATTGTTTTATTCCAGTTGAGATCAACAGGCAGATAGAGGTCGGGCCCCAGGTGTTTTGAGCCTTTCCTTCCTTTTTAACTACAGCTCATCTTATCACCCCCAAACTGTTTCAAGCCCATCAGCTTTTTTAACTGTGGGAAACAGTGAACAACTGAGTGAAGCCCTGCCTGTTTATGAGTGTTTGCACCACTTACACCTCAGCCTCACTTCCTTCTGGCAGTACCTGCTAGCAGCACATGGTCCTCAGCAAGCCTGCCCCATCTTCAGTGCACCAAAACCTCTTGGTAGGTGCAGGATAGCATTTGGGCTGAAGTACCTGGGCTTTGACATTTCTTTTTTCAGCTCTCTTTGCAGCTTTCAGCTATTTAATTTTTTTCCTATATTTATTTATTACTGAGTTTCTATGAGGAGACAAAACTCACTCTCTGGGATTTTCAAACTTCAAGAAAGCTGTAAGGGAGGAGGTTCTGCAAGCTGAAGTATTTCTTTTTAATTTTTGTTCTATTTTATTACTCACTTAAAACTTAATGTTAAAAATTCTTACCTATAAAATCTTAGTTCCAGTAACATATTTTCTCCAAACACTAATTCATTCAACTTTTCAGTATAGCTTAAGAGTAAGTATATTCAAGGCTTTTTAAAAATTTCTTTTATTTTCTTTATAATACAGAAGTAACATCACGGACACGTTTTTGTCCTTCTTTTCATATTCCTTGCATTGATGAAATAAAGCACCCTAAAAATATTTAAAGCCTCTGAAATGTAGGAGTGGCATAAAAGTAAGATAAGTTTATTTATTTAGAGGGATTTTAGAGTTTATATACATAAAAATTTCAAGCGCTATTTGTTCAATTCATGCTAAAAATATTTTTTTCTATACTGACATTTAAAATGCTTCTGAAAGCACTTGAATCCAATAGTTATGAATGTAAAACAATAAAAAACTCAAAATGAAACTCTGACAACTACCAGCAGGTTTCTCAGGTTAATAAGCAGAAATTTTTCATCAAGACAAATTAAAAAAAGCCCAGCAAACAAACAGGAAAAAGGACAAGCAGTTTTATAGCTTATATTCAACATTACCAGTTTTACAGAAAGATAACTGCTGTAACTTACTACATTTAATTTTTAATTAACATTAAAAAGTAAGTTTTAGGTTAATCCAATTCTCTGATTTACCTCAGTCTCTGGTTTATACAGAAGACATAGCAGCATCTATGTCTTCTGATTTCCCCAAATCACTCTGATTGGATATACAAGTTCTATAATTTTATATGAGTCGTTTCTCCTGAGGATTACAGTGATACTCTTTCATTGAATACATCTTTTTCTCCTCCTTCTACAGTATCCATTTTAATATTAATAAAAATAATTCGTGTTAAATAAAAAAACTCAGAGTGTTTATGTTTGAAGTGCCATAGAATCACTAATGTTAGAAAAAGCTTTTAGAAACGTCAGATACAACTATTAACATATCACTGCCAAGTTCACCATTAAACCATGTTCCCTAAGCACCACAACTACATATCCTTTGAATACCTTCAGGGTTGGTGACTTCACCACTTTTCTGGGCAGCCAGTTCCATGGATAGACCATTTCAATGAACAAAATTTTCCTAATGTTCAATCTAAAACTCCCCTGGCACAATCTGAGATCATTTTATTTTGTCCTATAACTCATTACCTGGGAGAAGAGACTGACATTCACCTGACTACAACCTCCTTTCAGGCAGTTGTAGAGAGCAATAAGGTCCCCCCTGAACCTTGTTTTCTCTGGGGTGAACAACCCCAGCTCCCTCAACCACTCCTCCTAAGTGCTTCTCCAAACTTTTTGATTCCCTTCTCTGGATGTGCTCCAGCACCTCAATGTTCTGCTTGTAGTGAGAGGCCCAAAACCGAACACAGGATTCGAGATGCAACCCCACCATTGCTGACTATGATCTCCATCCTGGCTGTGCTGGACACACTGTTTCTGATATCAAGACAAGGATCTGTTGACTTTATTGGCCACCTGGGCACACTGTCCAGGTAGACAACATCCACAGCCTTTCTGTCATCCACTAAGCAGGTCACCTTGTCATAGAAAAGGAGGTCATGTCTTTTCCAAACCCATGCTGGCTGGGCCTGATCACCTGATTGTCCTGTGTGGTCTGTGTGATGGCACTGAAGATGATCTGCTCCACCACCTTCCCTGGCACCAAAGTCAGGCTGACAGGACGGTAGTTCACTAGATCTTCTCCCTGGCTTTTGTAGATGGGTGTTATATTTGCCAGCTTGCAGCCAACTGGGACCTTTCTGGTAAGCCAGGACTGATGATAAATGATGGAAAATGGCTCTGTGAACACTTCTGTCAGCTCCCTCACTACCCTTGGGTAGATCCCATCCAACTCCATACTTATGTATGTCTAGGTGGTGTAGCAGGTTGCTGACCTGTTCTTGGATTATGAGAGCTCCATTCCTCTCTCTGTCCTTGTCCTCCAATCTTAAGGAACTGAGTACCTGTGGATAAATTGTCTTACTATTAAAAACTGAGGGAAATAAGGCATGAGCCTTTTCCTTATCCTTTGTCACTATATTTCCCCCTGCATCCAATAAAGGATGGAGATTTTCCTTATCCTGCCTTTTGGTGCTGATACATTTATAGAAATATTTTTTATTGTCTTTTATGGCAGTAGCTAGGTTAAATTTTAGTTGGACTTTGGCTCTTTTAATTTGCCCCCACACACAACCTCATGACATCCCTTTAGTCCTTCTGAGTTCCCTGCCCCTTCTTCCAAATGTCATATACTCCTATTTTCCTGAGCTCCAACCAAAACTCTCTGTTCAGCCATGCTGGTCACCATGGATCAAGGAGGTTCAGATAGGTAATAACCTACTAAGATGTTCACAGAAGTGTTTTTAACTTGTCAGAGCTGGTTAAAGGCATTCTTGCAGTATAAACATGAAAATTTCCTCTGTCTGAATCCCACCAATTTAATAAATTACATGAGGGGCAATGAAGAGCACTCATTTTGATCCAGCTGAGAATCAAATCACAGTATTATTTCTTTGCAGTCATAGCACAGTATATTTTTCTGCTCTTTCAGTCAGGAAGACAGTATTATGACTTTGTTGAGCCATGTTTAGTCATACACATTTTAGAAAAGGTTGAGTTTTTTTCCTTTGATAAATGTTTTTTCTGATTATGAAAGAACACAAACTCTGCTCTGCTTTAAGAATGTTTAATATCCAGGTTGGAAAGCAAATTAAAGAAGATCTTCAAAGGCATAAAAATCCTACAAGATAACAACAAAGAAAACAAATATAGCACACAATAAAGCAAGGGCATGAAGAAAGCAACACAGAAATATTGAGACTCACGTGATGCCAAATTATCAGCCACTTTCCTCTGTCCATTCAACCAGAGACTAAATATCAAGGCTCTTCATGGAAGGGACCTGGATTAAGAAATATGCAACTCAGCCTTTTTAATATAGTGTTTGAAACAAATATGACTAGGCAGATAGACAGTGTAGTAAGCAAACTGAAACATCAGAAAACATTAAGAATCTAAAATTAAAAAATCCTTGACATATTACTAAAGGGTGAGAAACTCTCCACAATATAGCAATTCTCTGCACACAGAAATCTCACCTTCAATGATCTTTATAGTCTATATTGTGTATATTATTTACATCTGATCTTTCAGTTTAGTAAAACAAAAAAGCACCATCTGCCCAACCACACTTTCCTTCCAGGAAATTGAAATGAGAACGGATGTTGTCTTTCGTGCTTATTTTCATTCTTTTTTTCATGTTTAACTCTTTGTACAGTCAGCATACACTCATAAAAAGAAATGTAAACCAACATATTCCCTAGCTACGCTTTCCCAGTGCACACAGCAAAAGGAGAAGGAAAATTAAAAAAAAAAATAAGACACATCGAAACACATAGAAACATCAAAAAAATCCAATCTGAAATAGATTTCCATGCACAGTTATCACAATTAGAAGATGGGGACATTCACTGCCTGTTTCTTGGCAGCTGTTTTTTCTTATAATGTGTATTAGTCAAGCAGATAGAAAACAACAGCACAGGAGAATAGTCAATTAATCAAGGAGTTATCACTCCTTAAAACAAGATACATGCTCTACCTTTGAGATTTCTAAAATATTAAGGGTAACAGAAATCCCCATCTCTTCTCCCATCCCCCAAATAAGCATGGTTATGTGCTTGTACTTATGTATTTAAGCACATATGTTAAAAAGGTGAAGAAGAAAGGCTTCCAGTTATATGTTGATGGATCGGTATGGCAGTATGGCTACATAGACTGAGTTGTTGTGGTAGTTGGAATTTTTACAGCAGTTTTCAGAAAATTCTGCAACATCTGTCTGTGGTTTGTTTTGTTTTTGTTGGGTTTTTTGTGGTTTTTTGTGGGTTTTTTTGGTTTTTTGTTAGTTTTTTTTTATGTTGTTATTCCTTGTGTAGTTACAATTAAGGAGCAACATGCCTATCAGGCATAAATAGTCAGGCTGCAATCATATTCTCTAGGGAATGCTGCTCTTCCCATATTCCTTTTACAGAAAGTATCTGTATACATGCAGTTTAATCCTCATGTTTTTCTGATCATCTGTGAGTGTCTGAAGTAAGGAGGGAGGATGATGTATTGCCTCAGTGCTCCTCAGCACACTGGGGTAGACAGAGACTATTTTTGACAACCAGTTTACACGAGGCTAGCCACAGATCTGCTCAAATCTACAAAATAACTACAGCACCTTCCAACGAGGTGCTCCACTGATTCACTAGTGTCCTGCTTTGTCTTTACCTAAGTGCCCCCCTGCCCTGTGCTGGACATGAGCCCTTCTTCACCAGGTGTGGAGGTTTCCACCTGTGTGCCTATGCATTAAGCACACCTCCTAGTGGCTGTGGAATGGCCAGAGGTGGCTCCAAACGCCATCACAGAGCTGCACTGAATGAATGACAGCTGTGAATTGATGGACTGTTCCTTCCCCTTGCCCTTCTGGACTGCCCTTCCCTTTGTGGAAATACTAACTTGTAGTATATAATTACAGCCCAAGTTACCACTCACCGTGTACTCAGGGATTGGTTGAAATGCTGAAAAGGACCAATTAATAATTCTGGAGTTATGTGAGAATTCTAATTGCAATCCCAAAAAGCTTTGCACAAAATCCAAAAATTTCTTCTGGTATCAGAAAAACTGGACACTTTTGAGAAAATGATCCATTGCATAGTCTGACCTGAAAAAAATAGTTTTCAGTGCCTGCTTTGTTCCAGCTATCCTATATGACCTCAGATATTTCTTTGAGTTGTTTTTTGTTTGTTTGTTATTTTTTTTGCCTATATGGTTCAGCATGGGTTCCAAAGAAGGACCTCCACCAACAAAAAGCAAAATGTATTGGTGCAGATGTGGAACCACTCATCACAGCCTTATTGCTTGGAGTACCAATGCCAGAGCTATCCCCAAATCTCAATTTCTCTGAGGCAAGGATATATATCCTAAGAAGTATTTTGAATCCCAAATCCTAAAAGTTAGTATTTGAAATAAATTAAGCATCTAAGTACTTTTGAGATGTAGGTTTCTAGACCTTCATTCCCCATGTCTAAAATACAGATAATAGGTGCTCTTCCTTACCCAGATGGCCTAAGGACATTCATTAATCACATTAAGATTGTGAGGTGCTCAGCTACTATAAATAGAGGAGTTTCATGAGCTTCAAGATGGTGGTTACCTAGGAGATATATAGATGAACATATCCCTACTTTGATTTGCCATTCCTTGGGGATAGTATGGCCATGCTTTTTAGTGATCAGCAACCTCCAGCTTCAACTGCTGCTCTGGCCAGTGCCAAATCACCAGTAGAACATGGCTACAGAAGACATAAAAGCTGTGTTTTCTAATTTGCTGCCTTTCCCCCTCCACTCTTTCTCATCACTGTGGAGAGTCTCAGCTCTCCGCATTATCAATTAGTAGGCTTTAAAATGACCTTTTGGAAATTTTAACATTTTTATTTTTAATTGGAGGAGTGCAAAGCAAAAAGCTTGCAAAGCTATCTAGTTCTATGCTGATCTTTAGCTCAATGATAAACAACTCTGCTCACTTAAATCAATTTTATGTAAAAACAGTGAAGGCTGTGTTTTGCATGTGGAGAACCTTTTTGATAGAGAAACTGTGCAGCAGAGGAAGCAGAGAATTGGATTGCCTGTCGAATCAGGATGTACCACTGTACTGAGAATTGCTCAGCTCTATGATATAGACCCTGAGCTGCTAACAGATATCCTTCTTTAGCTACAAGACTGTGCTTTTGGAGTAAAGAAGATCACAACTCCATCTGTACTGTTGCTGTGATGTACTGAGTGGGAGTTGTGTACAGGACAGTGAGAACTGTGAAGTTCGAAAGTGGCCATGGATTTATTATAAAGAGAACTCTCGAGCTGTTTGGTAGTGTTGGTTGTTTTTTTTAAGCTTATCTTGAATGAAGCTTTTAAAGTTTTTGATGTGCTTAGTTAACTATCTGAAAAATTGGTTTACTTCATTTTTACTTTTAGAGCTAAAGAGAATCCCAAGGGCAAATGTGATGTGGCTTCTTTTTTTTTTTTTGACACTTCCTTACTAGAAGTGGAAAACATCTGGTAAAAAAACCTAACAATATGAGATTTATATGCCAGCATCCCAAACTCCTTTTGCAGGTTGACTATCACTGAGTTGGGAAACAAGGATATATCCTAAAGAAATTAATAGAAACTATCTGAAACTCCTTAGTTGAATTTTATGGATGTTTCTAATGGAGAGTTTCAGAGATTTAAAGCCATTTAGAATGCTTATATGGATGTGGATCTGATTCTAATGTGATTTTCAACTTCTTATGGAAGAATGTAAGAAAACACACCTGGACAAGCCAACAGCTGGTCCATCCCAGTGCTCTGTCCCCAGGCACCACAATTGACACTGCTGTTTAGGGAAATCCCAAAAAATGTGGCAACATTTTGCACAGTCCCATCCACAATGATTGGATTTGGGCTATTAGAGGGTACACCTTCACTTAATCCGTTTAGCATCCCTTTACGGACCTTTGGTCCACAATAAAACAGCCAGATTTAAAGCCCCTTAAAAAAATGAAATCCTCTGGGGGAAAGCCTGGCAAGCTCCTTTAGTGTGCTAGCACTGTTGGGTGCTGCTTTTATCCGGGAGCTGCAGCCGCACGGGGCAGCGGGGGCAGCGCGACCGACGGCGATGTCGCTGCCATGTGATTGAGCTGTCCCAGCCCTGCACAGGCTGCGCTCTGCTGTGCACAGAGACACATCAATACTGAATATAGTGTGTTAGCAAAACAGAATGGAAATCTTTCAGGTGAAGAATGGCTTCACTGATTGCTTTGCTCTACCAGAATGGGGTGTGTTTTCAGGCATTCTGATAAATGTGTGCTATTTTTCAGCCATTCAGTGTGAAGTGCTGTAGGTTTCATATAAAGTTTTATTGCTCACCACAGGCATGGGAGGATTGATTACATTGTTTGGGGATTTCCTAACTTCTGAGGCTGACTCTTTAGCCAGCCTTAATACAGTGTAAGGAGGGAACAAAATGCTACAATAGGCTACTCAGTAGCCTACTTTCCACCTTTGCATTTTTAGGATCAAGCTTTCTGGTTTGGAATAGGGTAGACAACACGCAGACTCATCCACATGACTTCTGATCATCTCCAAAGCCTGAATACAGCTGGGTTGCTAGTGATGAGTATGATGATGTTCTGCAGCCAGAGGGAATAAGAGACAGGATTTAGGGTTATTTCATTGTAATACTTATACTTTGGTCAAAGGAAAAGGAAGCAGAAGACTGATCGTGGAATCGAGGTGTTGTTGGTGTCTGAAGCGTACTACACAATTTTGATGAGTCTATGCTGAAATCTCCTTCATGGAGGGAAATCAAGTGCAGCTGATAACTTTTTTGAGGCATGAGCATAATATGCTCATGTGGCAACTCCTCTGAGAGGGGCACATTCATGCTGAGCCCTACCAGTTAACTCAGTGAATTTGTAAAATACCTAGGGGTTTCTGAATCGGTTACCAGACATATCACCTGTCTCCAATTGTGACTTAGTGAACTAATCACGTTTCACCCATTCCCTTTTGCATTTTCAGACCTCAGACATATAAGAACTCAGTTTTACCACTCCTCAGGTCACATATTCAGCTGGGAATTTTGCTTATCTCTACAATAATTTTTTACTTTATGCGCAGGGACAAACACAAAACCCCAAACTTTTAACCTGATCTAAAATTTCTTTTAAATTTTAGTAGGACTAGCTATAGCCCCCACAAAGCCACCAACCTGGATTTCAATTACGTTAGAACTTGAATGTACTCAAATTGTAGTGCAGTTTCATGCAGGATTCTTCTCACCAGTATTATTAGCTATGAAGCACTCTATTCTATTCTCGATTGCTGGGCAAATGTAAGAAACATCTCCCTTAAAACGAATGTTGCATTCGTTGATAAAAATCTAGCAAAAAGAGACTGGTGCCCTAGGCACTACGAACAATACAGCTTTCAATAAATAAATAATTCAATTCAATTAAAACAAATGTCTTTCCTGATGTGCCATAGTTTCTAATTTCTTTAATAAGCATTCTTGGGAGGTGTTTATCATAAGTGCTCCTCAATGAAATCTTAAAGAAAGGTTCTGTCAGAAAGCAGAAGTTGTGATGTCACTTTACTTTTCTGCCAGGGAGAGCGGTGTAAAGCTCCAAGACAATTCCAGCTCAGAATAAACTTGCAGAGTTGATGTTATGTATGGAAATGTGAGCTTGGACTATGGGTACACACAAGACCCTCTTTTCTGGAAATGCTCTGCTTGGAGAGACACAGTGGGCAAAGAACAAGATAAGGAGCTAGGGAAATATGTAAATCCTGTGCTACTGTGTCTACTGAAGGCCTCATCCATGTGCAAAGACACTGATGCACTAAAGCCATTTGTAGCAGCCTTGGCTGGCTCTGCACACTCCAGACTCCCACCAGGGAAGCCACAGACACAGCCCAGTAGACACAGGACTGAGCCAACTGGCTGTGCAGCTGTCTATTTAGGTCTCTGAGCCTAATATTTCCTACTGGCTAGTTGCCTCTGGAGGTTTAGCAACAGCCCTGGTGCACAGATTTGGGCATAGAGTTTATGCTCTATCTACTGGCCTGAGAACAGGATTTTCCTCATACATTCCCAGTATCTTTATCACCTTCCAGCCTAATACAACACCTCTAACTCAATCCAAAAAACAGGGTGACTCAACAGACTTGCATTAAAACCCCTGAGGGAGGTTCACCATTCTGTTTTTCTGCCTGAATAGATATGTGGGAGGGTAACAACGTGTTGAAAAGTGAGAACATTTAGGCACAGAATCTTCCCAAGAGTGAGTGCTCACACTGCCTACCAAAGCAGCTTGAGGGCAGAATCTGGCCCTTAAATATTGTCAGACATCTGGGCAAACAAAAACAGTTTAGCTCAAACTGCTTCAATTTCTCCTGCTCAGAAAGACTTTAATTGACAATGTCAATTTTTGAAAGTGAAGCCTGGGTGAGTGATCAGATCCTTACCCTTCCTTTCCTCTGAAGGGAGATTTGTAGTCTCCCTTGAAACCAGTCATCGACTCAAACTGAGATTTCCAGGTTACAAACTAGACTTGTGCTAATGCCCCAAAACTCAGATCTGCATCTAGATTTCAAATGGTGAAACTGAGAATGGGGTAAGAAGCCACTTAATCCAAACCCACATAAATCCATCTATCTCCTTTTTTTTTTTAACTCGTCAATATACCACACTGATTTCAGCTTGTAGAAATTCCTTTAGACATTTTTCGTGACAGATTAATTTGACTTTGTCTCATCCTTATTTACTGTTCACATGTTGTCTCACATAGGTACCTGATATTTTGTACAGAAATTCTTCACACAGCCCTAAAGGAGAGTTCATCTCGGCAGTGTGCACTATGCTACAGCCAGCACAAGAGGAAAAGAAGAGAGAAAGGAAGCATAGATGCAGAGAAAGTGGTGCTATTTCTTGCCATACAGAGTTGCCAAGTACTTTTCATTTACATAAATGACTTAATGATGATTGTATGATATTTAAAATTATTGCCACCCACCAGAGATGCCTTAAAACTTTTATCAATATGTCACTTTTAAAATCTATTTGATTGTAAAAATGCAGAGATAGTTGGAAAAAACATAGTTTGTTGCCAGTCCCTAAAACCCAACTCTGTGACCCTTCTGGATTAAAATAAAAAAGTAGCAACAAAGATCCTTCTACTAGTATCAACATGATTTACATTTACATGAACAAATAAGCTGTTTCACACAATGGAAACAAGTAATAAACTAGAACAAGAACTGTGACCAGCCTGGGACCTATTAAAGACCCCTCTGGACCTTGCAGGAATCTACTTTTTCTATCTCAGGGACAACCTCCTTGCCACTCCCCCCCAGGTCTAATTACCTTTTAAAATTCATATCTAGAACTACAGGCTGCCTCATGGGATTAAGCACAGTACACGTTGCAAATTGAAAATAAGATAGCTGTTAGGAATATATACTTGCCTCTATGATTACTGCAACAAACAATGGTAAAACACTAATTTACATCTATTATAACGGTGTAAATAAGCCCAGGATTTTCTTTGTGTTATAGGCAAGAGATAAATCAGCACAGGTGAGATTCTAAGAGGTGTAGGCTCTAATGAGGGAGATTCTCTTGCAGAGCAGGTATCTGGCAGGATGACATCAACTCGAAGTTATGAGGATTCAGTATATCATTAAATTTATTTACCATAAAATGGATTGAGCTTATTTTTAATAGTAAAACTATTCATAAAGAGAGGAAGTTTATATATATCTGTGGATTGGATGGCATTTGTGTAGGGTGAAACAGTGCAGAGCAGTTGCAACAGAAATCCAGTCATGCCTAGGTCTAGGATTTTTAAAGGTGTTTTATCTAGTAGAAATGAATACAGCATTTACAAATTGAAAATAACTCTGTAAACCCAGATAAGATTGTCTTGGTAATATTTTACCAAGGAAGCAGCTCACCACTGCTTACTTTCAATTAGCCATCTAAATCATAGCCTATACAAAAAGCAATCCCTGCTGTCTTGCAGTAATAAAAAAAGGAAAAAAAAAAAGGAAAAAAGAAAAGAAAAGAAAAGAAAGTTAGACGAGTTCCTAAGAGTTTTGATTCATGTTGCTGAATATGGAAGATCTGTAATCTTCTCCTTGGAGCCTATAGTTTAATGTAACTGCTTGAAAGTACTTTCCTTCTGCTGCTGGCGAAGATTTTTTTTTCTGAAATGAATGGTGATACATTATAGATAAACCTTCACGATTAATTTTGTTTTGACTTTAAATTCTGAATAAGAATATAAGCTCCAAAGTAGTTACTCCCCAGATAGTAACTATGCTGTTATTTTTAGATCATATTGTAGTAGACATTTAGAGAAGCCTAAATTTAGAATGAAAAAAATAATTTGATTGTCATCAAAAGTTTTAGCTGTAAGATAAAAGGTGGCATTTTTTTATTATTAGATATCTGCAATGAATAATGAATAAGCAAGTTCTTTGGAATCAGTATTCAACTTCACTGGCTTCTGTCTACAAAATCCACAGAACAAAAAGTCTAGGAGGGCTGATTGGTCAAACTCAACATGTTTAATTTGCATCTGCACATTTTTAATGATCCACTGGTAGTATGTTTGTAAATTTGAGGAGCCAGGTAGGATGGCATAGAAGCCCTTGCTGTGACAGCAACTTTGTGAGGGTCCAATGCTGCATGAAAATGAGAATTTTGACAATTTTAATAATGTGAAGAGATAGTTAAGAGCCTGAAGAATAGATAGAGTTGTTGTAAATCACTGTATGTAGCATTTTTGCAGCAGATAAATCTGGTTCATTAATTTGGCTGTAAATTTCCTCTCTCTTACTATTTTATAACTACAATGGTCTTTATTTTTCTTTAATTTCTAATGTAGGCTTTTTCTCATTTCTGTTAGAAAGCATTTAACCTGGCCTTACTGGCTGAAAACTGTCTTGAACCTTTCACCTGCTGTGGGTTTTGTTGTCGTTTTTTTGTTTGTTTATTTGTTTTTTGGTTGGTTTTTTGCTTTGTTTTTCATTTTGGTTCTGGGAGGAATTTTAAGACAGGGAGAATGTCCAGATCATCTGAATTGTCTGAATTACCAGCAAAGCTCCACCAGTTTCACCAGCAAGGAGGTATTTTTTATTCAATAAATATTTAAATTTTAAAAATTAATTAAAAATTTTTAAATATTATAAATTTTAATTATAAATTTTAAAAATATTGCATAATGACACACACCTGTGTGTCATTATGCAATATTTATAACCCACTGTATGGAAAAGCTTTTGGAAAGCTGGGTACTATCAAATACACCTGAATAACTTTACTTGCCGTCATAAAAGGATGAATGGTACTTGCACCTACCTGAAAGCTGCTAGCCCCAGGCAGGAAAGGAGTTTTTCACTCTCCATCACTGTCTTCTCTTTAACAGTGATCTACTACTAGCTAAGCACATGCCCAGCATTTTAAAGCTGTTGGAGTATCCCACTGAAATCAAGAGATTTGATACATACTGGAATTACTCCTTGCTGAAGATTCAGATTGATTTTTCACTGCCTTGTTGAAGAAAGACCTAATTATTGAAGAATAATTTGATCAGCAAATTGGTCACCTAAGACAGGGAAACAGGGAAACGGGGAAAGAGGGAAATGGGGAAACTGAAAGTTTT
Source organism: Anthoscopus minutus (assembly GCA_013399455.1). Taxonomy (NCBI): domain Eukaryota; kingdom Metazoa; phylum Chordata; class Aves; order Passeriformes; family Paridae; genus Anthoscopus; species Anthoscopus minutus. Next base: position 64,148 of record VWYI01044325.1, read on the forward strand.
GGGGTTTTTGCATTACCTTTTTTTTCTTTTAACTTAAGAGATTCAAAATTTACAGTAATTAATTGGATATTTTATCCTTAAACAAAATTAAATTTTACATAAACCTTTAGCTATTCAGAAGCATAAATTCAGAAACGCCAAATTTCTACTGTATCTGTAGATTCCCTATGATTTTGGCCTACCTACATAATTTTGTTGTATGACTTCAGTGAAACTCCATTTATACCTGCAGGTGAGACCATTGCCCAGATTATTATAATAGTTTCTTCTCCTACAAAGAAGCTGGAAACATCTAAAATATTGCTGTGAGTGATACCAAAGAGCACCTTGCAAAGCTTTGCTTGCTAAGCACTGGACATTTTCAGCCACAGGCATTGATCACAACCAGCCTTGGGGGCAGGTGTGCAGTGCAGGTGGGCTTCATTTGATCCTAATATATGAGAACTGGGTTTTGCTACCTCTGTGGCTTGCATATTGCACAGGACCATTGTGCAAAAGTAACAGACAGGCAGGAGAAACCCATATAAAAATGCAGTAACTATTTATTTTATAAAGAATTTTTGTAAGCCTCATGGAAAAGAGAAGCCCATGGGCTGTTGTAAATAGTCCACTGCAGATGTTCACTTGGAGGATACACAGAGCTAATTCCTAAAGCAAAGTTATTTGAAATGTGAGAAGAACTAGAACTGACAAGCTGACCCAGAGTACTGCATTGCTAATATTTTTCTTTTTTTTTTTTTAATGTGATTTCAGCTGTACTTTTTGTCTTTTGTTGTTTTGGTTTTTTTATGGACAGCCATTCATATTGCAGTGAAAGAGAAGTGGAATATCCTACATATGCCATAATCTGAGCTATAGCACAGACATCCAGCTGTGATCTTTCCTGTACCTGAGCAACGTCTCAACAAAATCTCATGTGTATTATATGTGTATATATGGACAGATTTGTACCAACTCTGCATTGTTACACTTGACTTGCTCTTTTTTTTTAATTATGTAAAAAAAATCACATTAAGCTGAATCTAATTACTGCAATGTATATTAGAAGCAGGGCACCATCAAAATTTTATTTAAATTAATCAGGTTTTGATTTAAGATATTAAATTCAAATTAATCATGTAAAAATGGAAATGATCCTTGACGTGCTTCCAGCTGTGACTTCAGTCTGTTTTCTCGTGTGAGTCACTTTCGGGATGTCTTGGGGGGAACATTACGAAAATTCACGCCGGTGCTATTTCAATTAGAGTTATTTAGCAGGACAGATGTAAAGAATACGGTATAATTAAGAAGGAGCTGATGACACGGCTACAGATTTTCAGGATCAAAAAAAAAAAACTTAGTGAAAATTGACTACTGGTCATGTAGACCAAGTTCAAATATTCTGGGGTTAAGCACTCATTAATGATGGAATGAGGTCTTTAGATAGACCATTGAACTCTTTCTCTGGAGCAATTCTGCAGAATTCTGCCCTGGAAATAACTTTGAAGCTTCATTAGCAAGCAGATGATACCTGATAACATAATTTTTAAATTCTTAAAATAATTTTCTTCCCCTTGGTGCCTAATCCTTTCTGGCCAGCTAACTTCAAAGGCCATCAGGAAAATGTAGAAGTGCCATATAAATGCCCATATGAAAGAGGCATTACATATGTATGTACATGCAGGCACTCAAAGCATTGTTAAAATCATGATGAATACAAGTTGCCATCATTTCTTTTAGCACAGTTTGAGCAGAATTAGTCTGTGCTACCTGCATGCTTTCTGACTGAAAGCACAAAAAGGATGAGGGCTTTCCCACACAGATTCCCAACTTAGTATTTATTTATAACTCTCTATAGCATCAGTATTTCCAATGGGGAAAGTGATGTGCACACTGGTTTTTTTATTCAAGAACAGGGTAACACCTTTTCTTACGTGCTGTAATACTATGCAGCATAAACTTGGAAAACTGATTTACAAGTTCATTCACCCAAAATTAAATCTCCCAGGTAAAGCTCTCAGACTTTCCAACATGAAAAAAAAAGATCAGAGAGATGATGTCCATTCCTTCTTGTATTTACAGCTGTCCTGAAAATTTGTGTATTTAAACATGCTTCTTATGGTCACTATCCAGGGCTCTCAGTATCTGTTCCACTCCTACTGAGTAATAGTAAAAGCCAAGTTAAACTTAAAAAATGCACGGTACATACTGTACACCCATAATTCTAGATTGAATATTGATCTCCATGGTGGTTTTTTTCATGTCTCTTGTAATCCTTCTCTTCCTTCACCAATGTCTCATTGTGACTTCTCTCTGCAAAGCAGCATACAACTGAAAATGTTGTCTACAACTAAAATAATTTCTTTTAACTAAAAGAAAAGAAATATATAGTGTATGAGAATAAAATAATTTAAATATCTAGCTCTGCATATCTGGCAGCATCTTTCAGAAGCAGATTCTAGAATCTGTAGAAGCTTTATTTGCTGTTTCAGGGCTGCCATGTGCTTCAGCACGGAGCTGCACCCAAAGGAGGAGCAATGCATGAGACCAAGCATGCCTGGCTATCCACAGTGGATAGGCAGTAAACAGAATATTACAGTTACTACAGCTTACCTGTCATCCAGATTTCAAGGCAGGAAACTTCCTGCAAAACAGGTATCCAGTGAGCATAAACTTTTTTGTTGTGGTGGTAGTTGATGGTGCTGATGTTACAGCAGGAGAAATAATATGATTCATTGATGATTTCTGCTTCCTACTCATAAGATATAAACCTACATAATGATTGTTCTTTAATAGTATTTAAAGATATTTTTAAACAAACTGTGTGGGAGTTTAAGATAATAATGGTTTCGGTTTTTCAGGAAGCACTTTTTGGAAAAGTGTATGACTAATAATAAAAATTATTCCCCATAAGAAACAAGAATGCTGTAAGTAATTTGCAAGAAAGAGTATGATAAAAATATGCTCAATTTATTCACTTTTCCATTTTAAATTTATTTTTTCTTTTGGCATAACAGCTGGAAAGAACAATCTTTATTTCCATAGGCTAGGCTGTTGCTTGAATGACTGAAATACATTTTCCCAGGAGAGATGCACAGGTTCATTTCCCATCTGGGTATTTTTCTCCCCTCCTGTTTCCACCTCCCCTCCTCCAGGACCAAAGCAGATTGGTAATGAACCATAGGTTTCCACTGATATAACTCCATACACACCTAAGACATATGTCAAACACAACAGTGCTCTGTGTGAAGCACAGATCAGCACAAAGATATCTCTGTGCCTCTTTCTCAGTCCTTCCTCTAGGCCTGTGTAGGTGGGCTCCAGTAACCACATTTAGAGGACGAAGACGCATGGACTTCAGACAGATACCTCTGGTCACTTAGGAACTGGGGTTAATCCCTTCAGGAGGAAGAGCACAGATTCCTGAAGAGTCCCTGAGGGAAGAGGGTTGGATGGGGGAGCTCAGAGATGGTATGAGATGAGATCAGGAACAGTCCTCAGGGCTGTCCACCAGGGGACTGGCCTTGTCCATATGGCAAATATGATATAAATATTATATCCTTGCAAATGCCACCACAGTCACTGACCTGTTGAACCCATGGCATTTACCAGTGAAATGGTATTTGCTGGCAGCAAAGTGGGGAGGGCTGAGAACCCAAATTGTGGGGAAGTTTTATATTAATGAAGTAGAAGCTGAAACACTGAGCAGGTACTTCATATGATTATGCTCCATCTACAGTTTTTTTGTACAGTTCTGGGGCTATTCCATGACTTTTCTCAGTCCACTCTGTGTGGAATAATGTCCATTAGATGAATAAACCTTTCTTGTCTCTTTCCAATCTGGTTACGCTGCAAACTGTTTGTGTCAGTGAAGGACAATGCATTTCTCAGTGCATTGTGCATGAAGACTTAATTAAACCTAAAGCCAGTAAGGTATGCAAATTACATTGGTAATAAACACTTACTTCTGTATCATCTCAAAATTATCATGTTCTAATATATTTTATGGATTCTCTTCACTGACGGGGACTTTCTAAATCAGAGAGCATCTCATTGACTTCTCCATGACTTTAATATTAATCTGTGAGAGGGAATGGTTCAAATATGTTAATTTAATAAAACTATTATTTGTGTTTCCTCTTAATTTTGAAATGCTATTAATATATTTTGGTTAGTATATTTGTATTTAATTTTTTTGCCTTAGTCAAAATGTATAAGGCATTGGCTATTTCTCATTGGTTTATAACTATAATGTGATAGATAAAATATAAAGGCATGAGGTGTCATGGGACTCTGACACGAAGACTGGTTAGTATATAAGAAAATTGTATATGGAAATTTTGACTTTTGCAGCTGGAGCCTTCATTCTGTGGATGTGTTGAGTAGTTTCTCTCCAGAGGCCATTGACACAGGCACTTGGGCTGACTCAACAAGAAAACTTGGTACTTTTGGAGAATTCTCTTAAGAAAAAGAGGTGCTGCAAAGGTGAAACCAATATTTTTAACAGTCCAGCCCTTTTGGAAAGCAATTTTTTGCAGCACAATAAAATTTGGGCCCTATAGTCAATGCTTTCATTCCTTCTAAGGCAAGAAATAACCCACACATAATATATTGCAGAGCAGACATTCCAATTTTTAAAGTGATTTTCCAGGCAACTGAGCATGTCCCATGGGTTCCACCTGCAAGCTGAATGTTTAAGTTTGGAAAAATCTTTTTTAGGCTACCAAGAGATGAATATCGCTGTGTAAATGTGTATTTTAGAGGCCCTGAAAAGCTCCTCATCAGTAAGAGATCAAAGCCATTTTCAGAAGGGAGGTAACCACTGGCCAGCTGTGAGCACACCCTAAACCAGTGGAAAAGCCCAGATGTGCCACCTCAAAGCAAGCAGTGGCCTGAGGACACTGGGACAAATCTGCATGTTCAGCACATCTCAGCCAGCTCTGTCCAGAAAACTGATACAGCACAGTACTTCAACCACTTAAAATACTGAGCTTGGCTGTTAATTATAAATCAGGTCACTAATTCTGAGCCACTCTGCTCTAAGGAGCAGTAAATATTGATGCAGACTAGAGAACCTTTCACTGTGGACAGCTAAATAGGCAGTGTAGTCAATTTTCCAGATTGAAATCACAACATCTTTGGTGTTGTTATTAACATCTGTAGGATTTAAAGAAAAAAAAACAATTTATTTATTTTATTTTAGCAATATGAGCATTTATAGCTCTTCTGTTCACCAAGAACAGTTTGGAAAAAAGGGACCTTTAAAAGTTTAATAGATTTTATTTTAAAGCCAATATTTAAGATAGGCTTTAAAAATGTTGTGATTTCTACACCAGCTTCACATTATTTTGTGAGCTGACTGGATTTTTGGATATTGATGGCTGTCAATTTTGGTCACAAAATCAGAATGCAGTACCCATCCTTAGCTAGGTGAGTGAGGGAGGTACTGGATACATTTGAAATTGTAATTGGATGCCTTAGATCTGCATCTACTTCATGTAACTGAGGATAAATTTAAGTTAATACATTAAATCATGTGTCCCGGTTTTAGAGACAGTTATC
>VWYI01044326.1:0-12623 GCA_013399455.1 Anthoscopus minutus
GATCTGGAAATTTATGCTGAATTGTTGACTTGGATGAAACAGCAAACTGATTTACAGGCAAGAAAGAATTCTCACAAATCCCTGCTCCCCAGCTGGCTGTTAGCTACTAAAATAGGGTCAGTGGTTTGGTGACTGGTTCTCCAGAGGAGGGAAAGGGAACTAAAATGAGAAAGAATTATGTAGTTTTTTTAGCAAAAGCCTTAAAAAACCCCCCAAAAAAACAAACCNTTAGCAAAAGCCTTAAAAAACCCCCCAAAAAAACAAACCAAAAAAACCTGAAATTTAACATACATAGGAATGATGGCTGGAGCAAAGTATGTTAATTTGCAGTTTGCAAATTACATCAGATAACAGTAATGTGAACCTAGATTTAATAAGTGTCTAAACACTGAAAACACAGGTGTGCTGATTGATACCAGGAAACTGAAAGACTTAACAGTGTAATAAAAAGTACACAAAATATGGATGAGGATATATGTTCTGCAGTAACAACTCCACTGCAAGTGATATGCTTCAATATGTCCCAGAAATCTCAGAAATTAATAGTCTCCTCTGCATGCAAATTATTGATTCATTTTGTAATAAGTGTTTTGTGCTTATTTTTGCTAAAGAAATTAATTGATCACTAAATCAAGTATGTGAAGAGTTATATTAAGAACATTCTTTTTATTGGTAATTTGAACAGCATGCATTACTGCTTTCTGTTTCTGGGTAGAAAATGCTACTTTACTTACAAGGTGAATAAGTGGTACTTGTGGACCTGTCAGTTGAATAGCCCTGTGATCATAAGATCAGAGATTTTGCAGTTATTTGAGTCACATTAGTAACAGCTCAGCTAATTAGCAATTTTAAAAGGATCAACTCACTAACAAATTAAAAGAAGTGTCTGTATACAAAGAGAGATTGTTCGATTTGGCTCCAGTCTTGATAGTAATAAATAAAAGCATCTATTGTGTGAAAGTGGGGAAATGTCTCATCTGTAGTGATAGGGATTCATTTTAGATGACACAGCCACAGTTTCTATTTTCTCAGTGTTTTGTGGGGTATGTTTTGGTTTCTGCTCATTGAGACTGAAATTTAAGGTCAGAGGCTAAATGATGTCAAAATGCCTTCCAATTATTTGATGTGACAAGGCAGCTGAGCTGTTCAGGATGCGTCCTGAACGCCACAAGTATGTGGTAATGTTTAAGAGAACACCGTTGTTTCACTTACTGTTTCTGCTTGCAGATAATTTTTCAAAAGCTAACAAGGACATCTTTGAAAATATTTCCATACCCCTTTAAAAGTGGAAATTATTTTATTCTAAAACAAAGAAATTGCAGTAGAAAAAGTGATTCTAGAAGCATTGGCTGAATGCCCCGTTGCCTCAAGCAATGTGATGTCTTTTATGGATGCTATGAAACATTTCAGTTTGCCTTGGATTAGGACACTGGCAGTACAGAGCATGTGATCCCGGCCTCAGCAAAGCATTCTTTCTCTTTGGGATACAGCTATGGAGTGATTTTTCCTAGGAGATTAGATGAATCTAGCCAGGGCATCTGCAATACTTTTTTCTTTCACATAATGGAAAGCTTTTAATCAGAAATGCGACACAAGCCAGTAACAGGAGCCCTCTTGGTTTTCTCAAAGCAAAAGCAAAGACATCAAACAAAATAAAAAACTCCAATGACCTTAAACTAGTACCCTAAATATGCAGCAAAGACATCTTATTACTCTGAGAAAGCAAAGAACCACATGTTCCAAAAACAGGCTGTTACTGCAAGTTTTTAAAGCAAGCTAATTGCTGGCATAACATTACCCTTATATCATAACAGAAAAGAAAATTGTTAAAATTACTTCAGAATTGCTAGTCTGAACATATCAGGAGTACTATGAACACAGTGCTCTGACTTCCAGGGGGCTGGTATCAGGTACTATGGAAAGGAGATGGCCAAAGCCACAAGGCTTTAGTCTGTGACTACGAAGTCAATAGATTTTGTAAGTACATGCCAGGACAGGATGTATAGACTACAGCTCAGCAGTTTCTGAGAGGAATATTATGCAAATACATTGTTCTTAATGTATTAAAAGCTCTGTCATGATCTGTTGTCTCCTGAGATGAAGCCTAGGTAAAATTTTGGCTGGTGGATCAACAAGGACAGACTTTAAATTGCCCAGAAAGTCTAAAGATAAATTAAAAGAGTTCTGTAGGTTTTTTGATTGTAGTTGAAATTATACAGTCATATATTCTGCTAAGATAATTTCTTATAGTGGTGGAGGTTTGTTGTTCTTAATTGAACCAGTTCTAAACAATATGTTAGATAAATCACAACAAATAAAAGCAAATAAAGCAAAGGTATTAGCACAAAGAAAAGTCCTGTAGGAAAATAAGGAGTTTAATACAAGCAAACTGAACACTGATTTTCATATGTTGGTGGTCCCAGGCATGAAGTGTTGGAGAAAGAAAGAGTTTGGAGAAATTGAAATGGTTTTAAAGCAAGAGAATAAGGAAAGTATATCTGACATTTAAAAACAGTGTCATAAGCATCTTCAGGTATTTAACCCAAAGTCATGAACAGCTGAAGCTAAGTGGACTTTTTTTAAGAAAGAACATAACCGAAGAGTGAAAAAAATTAATGCACATCATAAAAAGCAAAATCAAATAATTATCATATAATAACCACGCAATCAAAAAACTAAAGGCAGTCAGAAAAAAAAATCTGGTTTTCATAATAAAATTTATTAAGGGGAATGATTTTAATTGTAACAAGTGACCCATACTCAGGGAAAAAAATCACAAAAATTAAATTGTAAACATAAACAGCATTACTTTTCTCCTTCCTTTGTCTCTAATTTATTTTAAACCAGCTTTACAATGTAGAATTCACAAGCATGAGCACATCAAGGACCCAAAAGGACAGGTGCAAATAAGCAGACTCTACACTATTTACATCGCAATCTACTAAAAATCCTTTGCTCATTTATCAGTGCCTTTGCAGCCCAGAAGAGCTGCATAGGTCAACACAAAATAGGAAGGATGATGCTTTTCCCTAAACCATCTGATACAGCTGTGGCAAGCAGACCTGACTGGTTCCAGCTGATGCAAAGTTGCTCCTAACTGGGCTCTGCAGGCAGCAGCTGGAAATCATTCCTGATTCCAGTTCCAGGTGGATTACTAGAGTCTCATGCCTTCCTTACTCTGCCAGATCAGTGTTAAATGAGCAAGCCTAAATTCTGTTCAGGGGTTCCTGGAGTTTCAGAAAATTTAAACCAATATCTTCACTTTCATCTGAATATGTGACAGCAAAATTGAAATATATATAACATAGTTTTCCAACGATGAAGTCCCCAATAGTGATAACTCGGCTGTAAGGGTGCATCAGGGCTAAGTATTCAGATCCCACATTCCCAAGTAGTTTGGCTGAATGTGTACTGAAACACTAAATGCTTGCAATTGTTTTCTGTAATGTGGAAGGGCCAGTAGGCTGGCATGTAGAACAGTTAAGCCTTTATTGTTGCTAGACTTAACATTTCCAGCAAGGTTGAATAAAGCTATTATCAGTGAGACTTCCATCTGTTGTTTCAGGAATATAGCATGGGGATTTTTAGGCAAATAAAGAGACCTATGTGCATTACTGAGGCTGAGCCCAAAACAAAGGTACCAGAAACACTAAGCTACTAAAGAACATGCAAAATTAAGGGTCTTGTCTGCTTCTGCACCAATTGTACATAGCAACTTTTCTCCACAGATTTTCATGAAAGCCCAGCTAGGAGGTAGATTACTTTATTTCCATCAGGAGTTCATCAAAAAACACTCCTTGAAGATGCAAATCACTACATCTGGTCACCAGGAAAGTATATTTGACTACTGAGATAAATACTTCAGGGGAGGATAATAGCATTTCTTTTTACCTGCTACTGAATACTGCTTATTTATTTAAAATATAATTATAAACATGCCTTTATATTGTAGTATTCCCAATTATTACAATCCAGACTACATTATAACAGCACTGCATGCTGTAGAAATAAAGAAAAAAATTTACTTTTCCCTCAGATTCTGTAGAATTCAGTACTGAAATGACAAAAAAAGGACAGAGCGATGAAAATAATCCTATAAGGACTAGAAACATTTTAGACTAGAATAAATATTTATTATAAACATTTTAGAGCATAATTATCAAATAGCTCTTAGGTTTTATTTCCCTGCTTTTCTCCTCAACATAATTGCTATTGTTTTCCTTCAGCAAAGGTGAAGTGAGTCTAACTGTTGATTTCAGGTAATGGGTCATGGTTTAGTTGGATGGTTTGGATTTTCTTATCTAATTTCACCATCACTATGTTACTCATGCAGATTTAATGAAAAAACAAGCCCATCCAGGGTGGGGCTGCTTATACCTCTTTCATTTCTTCCAAAGTGATTTGCTCTTCCTTATTTGAAGACTCACTAACTCCATAAAAAGTACACATGTTTTAGCTGTGAAATATGTAGGAGGTGGCCCAATGTTTAACTTTGTTTCACAGCTTGCTGGGAAAAACAAAGATTTGCAGAGGTGAAGCTGCTAATTTTATCAGATAGAAATGCTCTTCGAGGAATTAATGTTCTTATATAGATACCTTTAAGTATCTAAAGAGCAGTTTCTTTTAAGCTTTCTTTTTGGAATTCATCACAGCTTTTGCAGGTGGTCTGTGACATGATCAGTCATCTGTTTCAGAAACAGGCAAGCTTAGCAAATACTTCCTAGTATTCTATTATACCGAGGAGTTTGGCTCAATGATCCTGATGGGTTGCTTCCAACTCAGTATATTCTAATTTTTTGTCTTCATCTTATGTGTTCTCTAGTTTAAAATCATTTGCCACTCCTGACCTTTGATATTAAATATCCTTTGGTATTAAAAAACATAACAATATTGGGTAAGGTAATTTGCTTGGTTTTTAACATCTGTTTTAAAACATGAAGACTTTAAAATACAATTTTAAGACAAAATTTTATAAAATTAAATTTAAATATTTCGAAAACGTATCTACATCACACCACATGAGATATATTCGTTACTTAAACACACACAAACATATATGTATGTACATATATATATAGATATATATGACTTCTCTTTTAGAAATTGTAATGGAAAATTTTACTATGTAAATCTAAGAAGGGAAATTGACAATATTTGGATCCAAAATTTGATATTTCCTAAGGAGCAAAACTGCATGAAAAAAAATATGGCTCTTAGCATTTCACACCAAGAGGTCTGTGTTTACTCTCAAAATGTGTCCTTGAAGTTGTAATTCATTCTGCATTTTCCCTAACATAAAGAGCAATAACTGCATCGGAATCCATCGCATCTTATGCAAACTGCTGCTGAATTCACAGCAATGACAGAGGAATAATCACACATTCAGACAAATTATCCTTTAGCCCATGTACAAGGAAATCAGAGAGAGAAATAAAAAAAAAAAGGATTGTGGAATAATCAATTTACTCTCAGACAGGAAAACATACAGTAAGTTCTTATTTATTTATGTGCCTTAAATTGGTCCTTAAAAATGCCCATCTAACACAATACATACTTTCTTCAGAAAAACAAACAATCTATGAGTACAGTTATTGCTGGCAAATGCTTCCAAAAATTTTGCCAAGTCACCACGCAAGACAAAATGCCATTGTATCCTCAAGCTCATGTAAAACCAAATGCAAGCTGCACACCATTCCTGTGGTCTGCAAAAACAAGACAGAATGCAAAACAAAAGACTAGGTTACGAAAGAATGAGAAAAATTATGGTTAGGCAGGCTTACAAGAGGCTCGATAAAGTATCTGGTCCAGAGCAGAAATTCCTATTGTTGTATCTAGAGCTTTCTGCAATACTTGTTAATGGTCTGGTTTGCTGTTTGGGATGGATTTTGTTATTCTTTTAGGACACCTATGTGTAGTTAAAGTACACAGAGAGGCACATGCATGACAAGAACACTTTTGTTCCCTGTCCTGTAACCTGCAGTCTCTGTTTGCCACTTACTTACCTCATTACACACTAGTCACACCTTACTTCACTCTCTAAGTTCCAAGGTCTGTGCAGTCCTATGCCTTTTACAGACAGGAAGCAGTTAACAGATGTGACAATTAAAACAGTGTGACTTAAAATAATGAGGCACATTCAATATATACTGCAAAGTGTGCTTGAAGTGCTGTTGCTACGGAGGTGCAGCTATAAAGCTGTCGGTGGGTACTGGGCTCCTAGAATACAGAAATCTAGCATTTATAGGCAGAAAAATTTTTGTATAGCTGGTTTTTTGTTTCCTTTGTTGCCTAATGGAAGGAAAGCAGAAAGTTTGAAATAAGCCTATGGTGGGTGTTGGATATTGTGAGAAGAGACTCCCCTAAATTTTCAGCAACTACATCTCCCATTCTGTGACAAAGCTGCAGATCACTGCCAATAGAGGGGAAAAAATCCAACATTTGTCACTTCATATTATTATAGGTCAACTCTAAGGAATGAGAGTATTAGGAAAAAACAGAGACTAGCATTCTGATCATCTTACAGCAGAATCATAAAAGTACTGATGGTCTTAACTACACTAAAAGTGGGATTGACTGCTACATAAAGTTTAGTTAAATTCCAAATTAGCAGTAACTGTCATTTTCAACAAAATATTTTCATCATCTCCTATTTTGTGGGGTTTTTTTTTTCATTCTCACTCACTGAATTTGGTTTACTGCACAAGTTGAAAGTCCTAATCAAAAACAAGACTCCAGGACAGCAGTGCCCACCCAAACACACATTTCTCTCCTAAGAGCAAACTCAAAAATAAAATACTATAAATAAATGTGGCACATAATAGGAAAGGCAAGAAAGAAAGAAGCTGTTATTCTAATACCCAGTAAGTAATTGCATTGTCCAGTTCAGTAAACGAAAGCCTTTATTTTCCTTTTAATTAAATATCTTTGAGTTATTTTTGATAGCTCCATCTCTCACTACTTGATATCCTCTCTTCCACAATCTCCTTCACTCCCCACTTGGGCAATACAACCCAAGTGCAATTTAAAGAAATGTGTGAAGAAGAAAAATCAATAGGATATTTATGACAGCTGGATTTTGAATAAAGGAGGGAGGAATGCAGAAGCCACAACAAAAACCCTTCAGTAGGCTGGAGTACAATAAACTTCAACGTACAGTAACTGAATAATTTCAGCTCTTTCAACCCCTGGGATTTTGTCCTTGTTTTGAAAACTATTGTTATAATTCTTTATAATATTCTTCAAATCCCTTGGGTCTTTGTATATGCCAGCCTTGACCAGTTTGCTTGGCACACAATTTTCTCACGCTTTTCAAACATCCTTGCGAGTACACAAAGTTTCCCTGTGGATTTGGCACTATCCCTAAGAGATCCAACCTGACTTTCACAACAGGCAGCTTGGGCAGTGGCTGGGTTTATTATAAGTCTTCTGCTCTTCAAAACAGAACAACTGAAAAACTGAATCCAATTGCAATTTTGACACTTTTAGAACTATGTTACCCTTCTTCCAACATCTCCAATGACATCTTCCAACATTAAACTTGGCCAGATAAACTCCTACACAGTGTGCCCCACTGGCTGAGAAGGCAGCACAATACATCCACTGGATACTGTCAGGAACAAGCTGTGCATTCTCATGTTTATTAAAAAATGCTGTTAGTAACACAGCGCTACATTTGAAAGAAAGCAAAGCAAAACAATAGAGATAGGCCCACTTCTTTAAGAAACTATAAATCAGACTTACAAAAATATGGATTTGAAATTAATTTCTAGTTAAGGAGTTACTTTTGACAAGGTTTTTGCATAATCAGAAATATGATTGAGACACATTTTGCAGGCTTTTGGGGGAGAGAGGATTTGATGTAGCCTACATGATAAGTTATCTCTAGGAGCTATACTTTGGCAAAATAACAAGGACAAAAAAGTATCTGGAAGAAATTGGGAGGGGAAAATTCTGTTCTTCTAAAAAACTACTTTTTATAAATATAAAATCTCTGAGATAATAGGAAGTCTTTCCTAATTAAAAATTACAAATTGCTTCCCTAGAAATGAATGTGCTTCTTGATAGTTACATGTAATATAAAGTAGAATTGTCAGTTGCTAGCATCAGTATCATCAGTGATTTTAGATGGAATTATTTACAGAATAAAACATTAGGCCACTGCTCTGGAACTGACTTGGCATTGGAGACCAGACAGTGAACTTTTGTATATTCTTTTATGGTTATTATTATGTTTCTTTCTTTGCTGTTCTATGAAAGTGTACTTAGCTTCTGAGTTTTACCTTTTTGCTGCTTCTCTGCCCCATTCCACTGGGGGAAGTGAGCACGTGGTTATGTGGTGTTTCAGCTTCCAGACCGAGTTAAACCAATGGCTGAATTCTTTGGCTCTTCTTTAATCACAGAATACTACATAGACACTTTTTGGAATGTTCAGGCAAATTGCACCCTAATGTACAAAAGGCCCATAAAACCATCCTGTCAAAACTTCTATGCTAGTAAGACAATTCCTTCACACAGAAATTGTTGAATCTTTATTCTCAAGAAAGTATTATTTCATTAGCACTTAGTAACATCTGAAAAGGGCCACTGAAAATAATTTTATTCACAGATGGTTAAAATATCCCAGGAACCTTACAGACCTGCTCCTTTAAGATTGTTGTATAAGCATCTTTTCTTGGTTCCTCTTGACAAGTATCTTGACTTTCTGGCAGCATCTGTTACAAATACAACACAACTTCTTCACTGAGATTCCCTCATTTTTACGATTTTTTTTTTTAAACTTGGCCAGATAAAGTTGTTTTGCAGCTAGGCTCCCTAGTTGCCATCTTGCTTAACAGTATTGAGATCAAATAAACTGAAGCCTTCCTAGTCTCTCCTGGCCTTTTTTTCAGTACCTCGTGCTTCAGGCTGTGGCAAACTTTCTATTTGTGCATCTCAGAAAATGTTTCACTACACTGTTACTTGCTGGGCCTTGCAGCTCACACATCTTTTGGAGTCATAGGATGTCACAGGGAGAAGTTTGCTCTTGATGAGACATCTGTCCTGGGTAAGCTCCAGAACTGAGATACTGCAATATTCATTCAGAGTTGATAATAATCCTGTAGTGACATTTGAAGCCTTGCAGGTCTATTTCCTACTTAGTTTGTACTTTAATCTCATATTGCAGTGGGTGGGGGTCTGGGAATCTTACCAGAATGTTGCAGTCACTTTCCTTGTTTCCCATGCTGTATTATAAAGTCCAGGTTGTGCTCAGCACACAGGTGGAGTCTTTCTTCAGCTATTCACTGACCATGTCACTTCTACAGAAGAGGATGAAGTCCTTTTTTTTCTATGCTGTGTAGCATGTTACCTCATGATTTGAGACAACAGCCTCCTCTTCTGATGCTCCCACTTCAGATAGGATTTTAAGAATTCTGCAGCATCAAGTACTAAACATATTTAGTTACCAGTCAGTTGATTGGGAGAAGTTACAAATTTTGTTAAATATACCCTTGCACCTAACAAAAAGCCATTTAAAGCATTTTCCAGAGTCACTGGTTGAGATAATGACTTCCTGAATACTTGGGGAAAAATATTTTCAAATTAAATTGATTTTGAAAGATTATTCTTGAACAAATGTACAGTTTAATGACCTAAATTAGTATAGTGAGTTTTAGCAAAAGTAGGGAGATCTAAATTAGCTAATTGGCTAGCATGTTTTACAATGTAAAGATTTGGAATTAAGCTAACAGCCAATAACTTCCTTAATCTCTTTACAAAAATGAACTCAACAGGAAAAATAGATCCCTTTAAAATGTGAGTAAATGTTTGCTGTGGGTTGATGTATCTTATTCTCTTCTCATTTGTTCCAACCTTAGCGAAAAAAAACAATATAAAGGTACATCTAAAGAAAACACATTTTATTCTGAGATATGAAATTGAAATAAATCCCAATCACAAAACTAAGACATTTGAAAGATCCAGGTTAACATGTAGAATTTAAAAGGAACAGAAAATTTTACTTCTTGGAGAAACATATAATTCATTGAAAATCAGGACATCTATGCAGAACATAATTTCCAGAGAAGCCCCATGAGTACTTTTTCCAGACTCTCTCTATATATCACAAACATAAGGTCCAATGTAATCTTTTAATTTTAAATGTCAAAGCATGCTGGGGAAAGACATGTCCCTATCCTAGACACGGACACAGGTGTTTTTGCTGTTCCTCTCAAGTGTATATACATAAAGATAAGAACTCGAATTAATATAAACTAGTATAGCTGAGGTTCTGTGTAATATTCTCGACAGCCAGGTTTGTTTATGGGAGGAAATAAGGGAAGTACTTAAAGCAAAATACATCCTTACTATCTTGATTTTGAAGTCAATGCCATCTGATGCTGCTACCAAGTAACTGGCGAAACCCCAAAAACTTTTGCTTGGTTATTGGTAGTTTCCGTGAAATGTGAGGTCCTGAAGACAAGGAGTTTTGTATCTGGGAAGAGGTTGTCCTGACCATGAGCAAACTATCATGTGGAAAAAAATGAATTTTTTTTTCAATTTCTGCTGTACTTTTCTGCAACTCATTGAAAAGCAGACCACAACTTTAATCAAACAGCATGAATATTCAAATAGTATGAGTTATCTGATCAACAAAAAAATCATTCATGTAGTTTCTTGGGCTAAAGGCAGTAGTTTTGAGGACAGAGCAAACTAAATTCAGCTTCATGTTGTTAATTCTGGTCTAAAGACACATTAGACCTGGTGCTGCACTTGAAGATCAATGTGTTTAACTGAACATGTTTCATCCTTTCAAAATATAGATTTTATATCAATATTCTGTATTTCCTCATTGATAAAACTCAGCTCCTGTGTTCTTTTACCTTAAGCTTTTACAGAGCACATATCTAATAAAGTCATGCTTTTTACTGGAACCAGGCCAGACCTATTACATTATTATTAATTATTAGTATAGTTAGTATTAGAGAATACTATTAGTAATTATTCTTTGATTTAATTATTCATGACAGTCTGTTGAATAAACAACCTTGAGGTGAACTGGACTGTCAGCTACCAACAGCTGCTTCAGACACAGCAACTCCACAGCTTTGCAAGATCTTGGTATTGTGGATTTATAGAACAGATTAACAATGAAGACATTTCTAATTGTCAAGTGTAACTCTGTGAAAGGCTGTAATTGTTTAATAAATAGTCATAGATTTATTGACATTCATTCTTATTGTTTGGTAGACTTTGAGAGTGAAAAAGCAGTGTAAGACATGGGTGTCTCAGACAGCAGACTGACTGACTTAGAAAGCTGAGACCGTTCAGCCTGTGGAAGAGTTAGAGGGATCCTTAATCTGTAAATACCCAATGAAGAAGTCTTCTTATGAAGAAGACTTCATCAGAAGATGGGAGGGAACTCAGTGGTTCCCTGGGGAAGGATGAAAGTCCAGGGACACAAACTGAAAGAAAATCCATGCAAACCTGAGGAAACCCATCCTCATTGTCAGAGAGCTCAAACACCTGAGCGGGTTGCTCAGGTTAAGTCATGAATTCTCTGTCGTTGGAGATACTCCAAATTCACCTGGCCTGGGTTTTTGGGCAGGTGGTTCAGGATGGCTCTGCCTCGGCAGGGGTTTGGGCTGGATGACCTCCTGAGATCCTGCCAAGCACAGTCACTGAGACGGGTATGGCTAGGGAAGGATTCTGCCCAAATAAGCACTCCTGCAAAATATTTATGATAAGACGCAATTCAAAGCAACTAACTGATCATATATGAAGCACTGTTTCTGAATAGGGGGCTGCTAGTCAAAAGGTTGAGTCGAAACATGTTTAATTTTTTGATTTCTGTCAATTCTTCATGCATGTCTCACGAGAAACCCGATGGGGCCCAGCAGGACGCTGCGGCTCAGGAGCCTCCCGCCACAGCCCCGCAGCCCGGAGCGAGCCCCTCACGCACGGCATCCCCGTCACGCGGCCTCGCGCCGCCTTCCCACCCACCCTGCGCCCTCCCCGGGGGAGGCGGCGCGCAGCCCGCATCCTCCTGCGGGAGCGGGGCCGCGGGGCCGCGGCAGGAGGAAGCGGCATTCTCCTCCCCTCTCCGCTCCCCTCCGCTTCCCTCTCCTCCTCTCCGCTCCCCCCGCTCGGCCCTCCTCCCTGCCGGTGCTGGCGACGGCTCCTCCTCCCGCGTGTGACCCGGTGCCGCATGTGAGCGGGGAGGGACCGCGCGGTGCGGGCCCCACTGTGGCGGCGGCAGGACGAGGAGCGGGAGCCGGTGTGCCGTGTCGCCCCGCAGCCTCATCGCTGGGCCCTGCCGGCGCTCCCCATGCCCGTGTGGTGCTGCCGCTGCTCCCTGGCCGGTCACTTCAGGTGAGGCGGCGGCGGGGAGCGCTGGGGCGGCGCGGGAGCCGGGCCGCGGGCGGCGGGCGGAGGNGCTGATGCTCGGTGTCGCTCCGGGCTTCGCAGCGCTGCACCGCCCGGGATGCCGGCCCTCCGAGGCACCGCTCCGTCCGCTTACCTGAACGAAATCCAAGAGTCTGGCAGCGGTAAATTCTAAGTGTCATCTTAAGACCAAATTCTGATTCTTTTTATATAACGAGTTTTCTGTTAACCGCCCACCACAGTCCGTTTCTTTCTTTTTTTTT
>VWYI01044326.1:12669-26840 GCA_013399455.1 Anthoscopus minutus
TTTCCTGAAAGTGCGCGGTGTATTCTAGCATCTGTCAAAACGGCTACCTGGTAAAGATACCATTTATTTTAATAACCTGCAGCAAATTACAAGTTGGTAACAAATTATTATTATCAGCTTTTTCAAATGGGAGAAAGTGTTATGTGTATGTTGTGTCTTTTCTCTTTAATGGGTTTAAAAAAAAATAAAAGCAAAACCATGGATGCACATGTTTGTACATGTTTAGAATATGGGCGATTGACAGAATATAATTCCCCAGGTTATTTTAGTGACCAGTATAAGAAAAATTAGGCACTAGTGTTGGAACTCACTCATCTTGTGCCCACTTACATGTCTGCAGGACTAGAGCCATTCGTAATTGTGCCAGGTCCCCATCACTGCAAAGCTGTCTACCATGAGTTTTATCAAGATAAAAACTGCTGGTACTTGGTGGCTTTCAGTGTTACTCATTCAGAGGTTAGGAAGATGATGGTCCCTAACTTCAGATCTTGCTGGGTTCTGGTATAATGTTTTTACAGAGAAAGGACATGCTGCTGACAACAGTCCTTCATATGCAGTGCGTTTTCTGTGCAGGTGTTCCTGTGCAAAGAACAAGAGACTGCACCCTGTGTACATATGTTCTGTGCAAAAATTACCAATCTGGTAGTTTGTGATACACTAAGCTACACAGAAGCAACATCTTTATTGTTCAAAAATTCTTCTGTAGCCTACAGTGTTGTACGTATATCTCTTAATAAGAAAGAAGTTTTGAAATGCTTGTTTTGATTTTATGTTCCATCAAGCACAGCAAGTATAGTAAAGCCACACTAAAGCATGCACGCTCCCCCTAAGCCTGTCTTTTGCAAAACATAAGGTAGCATTGCCTTAGTCAGCTTTGAGCAAAGGCTGGAAAATAAGTCTACCTGCTCCTTTCTAAAAGCAGAGATGAAAAAAATTAGTATGATAATTAGATATCCCCTCTATGACTCCTCATCTTCATCTAACTCATGCTGCTTGGATGTTGTCTGCAAGAGCTAATGCACAGCTGTAATCAAGCAGTAAGCAAGTAATTTGCTTTTTTTTCCTGTTATACTGCAGGGAATAGTGATATCAAGTACTTTCCAAAGTAAATGCAACCTCAGAATAGCTCCCCACCCTTTTAACAATGCCATCAGAGAGATTTGTTACAGAGTGTGCTACTGCTGTTGTTACTGCATGGCTCTGTCTCTAGATTACTTTAAACTTCCCCATTGAGGAAAGGCTTTTGAAACAGAATCTTGGGTGCTGTGGGAGTTGAGGCAGTACGCAGTGTATGTGGCTTCTTGAAGGCCCTGGGAACTGGATCAGCACCTTACAGTTTTGGTCCTGTGTAGAAAATAATTGCTGAAACTCTAAAATAGCTTTAAGATACGCAGTCTTAAGAAATAGATAAGAGTACTTTTATTTATTATTGATAATTAACCATGTTTATAAAGAGAAACATTTTTAGAATTTTTTCTAAAAAAAATCCTCCTGTTGATAAGGGTATTTTTAATTCAGTATCGGTTGTCCTTACTTCACAAAAGATTTGACAAAATAGCTGCAGTAACTGACTATTTTTAATTTGACTCTGTCTCTCTAGCTAGACTGATAGTTTGTGTGCTTCTTTAATGACCTGGAAAGGTTTCAGAAAAGATTCCAAAGTAATTAAACAGAAAACATAATACGAGTCTTTGTATTCTAGAAGCACATCTAGACCGTGAGGTGTTACAAGAGAAACTTAAGTGTACTTAAAGTACTTTAAGTGTATTTTTCAGACAACGGACTGAGAGATCTAGGAAAATGGCTAGTGGTGAAAGCAGTCTGCTGTGCAGGAGCTGACCTGGCTGCATGGCAATTCTTTCTGTAAAAACTTTTTAACAGCGGTAGGATGGGTTATGTCTAGGGCTTAAAGGGATCACTTCACAAGGATCCATCCTCACACCACTGCCAGCTTTAAGCAGCCTCACTTCTCTCTGAATTGAAGTCTGTTGAGGTGAAGTCCTGTGTGCTGCTCAACCAGCAGGAAGGGTTATGGACGCTGCTGTTATACCTTAGCTGCTCCTTCAGGCTTTGTCTGGCCTTAATGTTGTTAATTAGATAGGCATGTGTATCTCCTCATTTGATAAGGATAATGAGGAATGAGTTCTGCTCTGTGTGGGATCAAAATAATGCTTGTGGTTATACTTTGGCTTTGTATAAACTGAGATTAGAAATATGCAGAGCCATCTGTCCCTTTTTGTTATCCTTCTGTAGAGTTCCTAGGAGAAAGTGGACTTTTAAAAAATCTTCTGTTAGAAAAGCTGTGCTGAAGAGTAAAATTGTGTAGATTGGATAAAACATATCTGTTTTGGTCTCAATTTTGCCACTTTCTTAGCTTTTAAAGTAAAACATCAAAAGGGACCATTTTTGAAGAGACTGTTCTGACAACAGTTCACTGTTTCATTTTAGTTGTCTCCCATCTGTCCTTCTTAATTAGAACTTACAGCAGCACTGAAACCGAAGGACAGCTTTTGAATTCCTTTGTTCAGTACTTTGGTGACAGCCTTGGGAGGAAGATTAAAAGAATGCCTTTAATTGAAGAAACAGTTCTGCCGGGGGACGCCCTTCTTACTCTGCCTGTAGTAATAATAGGTGAGTTTTTTCACTTTTTTAAAGATTCACTGTCACTGCTATTGCCTTTATAGACCTGCTGCATGAAATAATCCGTCAGTAAATAACTAATGCTTAAGACCCTTACAGTGAAGATTTTTATTAGAGTAATACAGTTATAATTAACAACAGCAGCATTATATTTTACTAAAGAACTTGTTGGAGTATATTTTAATTCAAATTGTGCTTTGAAAAAATGAGCTGTGTTATTTGGCAGCAGGGAATATTAATGGAAGAACTATGTTGATTCTAGTGTTGATAACATAGGGTTTGATTAATGTGATATGTCTATTTCTGTATGCCTGGAGGTTGTCAAGGGTACACCAGTTAGAAATCTGTGGGATCATGTGAGAGAAGCATAATGTAAAGTGCGTGCTCTGTGTTGATTAGGTGCTAGCCTCTCATTAATTGCCTTTTCCTCTGTTGCATCCATCACTAATGTATAAATATTCTTCCATCTTCTCCAAAATAAATCCAGCTCAATTTGGGTAGTTTAAAATAATAAACTGTAGTATTGGCTTAACACTTAAGGGCTTGTACTTGTAAAATGGCAGGATAACAGAGGGAGGAGGCTCCATAGTAGCCAGCTTAATTCAGAGTGCCAGCATAATGTATATTGGGCTAAGGGTTTTCAGCAGCAGCTGGTCACCAGCTCATTATTGCCATGACTTCATGAGGGGGTAAATAAAGGTTTGGAGTAAAGAAGGTTTTCAGTAATCTAGTCCAAAGCTGTTGGGACTAGAGCAAATACCTACCTGCAAACAAGCAGAGATTTTGGAGATTGATGTTGAAACATATTTGTGTTCACATAAATCTCCACAACTTTGAAAGACTGTAGTTTGTACAGTGCCTGTTCGCAAAACTCTCTTTATGATAGTTTAAAATAGTGGTCCTGTAGCAGACTTACAGACTTACTTGTGTGTGACAGACATGAATCACTTGATGAATTCTACATCACAGTTGAAGAGAACAGTGTCCTGGCATTTTGTCAGCCTTAGTATAAGTTTGTCATATGGTTTATGACTCAGTTTCCACAGTTTAGTTTTGCAAATATGCATTATGCAATAACTGTATTCAATACCTACTTTGCCTAGAGCACCTTTCCAGGTACTGATACCAAGCACAGCTGCCTTGATCAATTCTCCATCATCCAAATGCTTCTTCACAGATATATTTGAGACACCTTGCAAGCTGGTCTTCTCCACTGACAGCCTGTTATTACTGAAGAGTCTTCGAAGGGATCTAAAATTATTTGATGATGTAGTAGAGGAGTATTAAAATATTTGCCTGTCCCCTCTATATCTAAACACTCTACCAGTTTAAGAACTTCTATGCAGTACCTGTGTTGGGAAGAAACAGATACATTCCATTGGGGTTGAACAATTTCATGCTGAAACTCTCAAGTTTAGAGCATGTTCTGTGCTAAACATTTTTTTCTTCTGCACTAGTTTTGATCATTACTAAGTAGACTCTTGTCACTTCCATCCAAATAACAAGGCTGTTATGATACTTGAAGTTGAGCATTTGCTTTAAATTTAGACACATAATGTAAAGATGATTGTACTATAGTTTGCTGTTGATCTCTCTTCAAGAGAAGATTTTGCTGATACTCAAAGCTTCTCACCACTTCTTAAATGGACAGGGCCATAGGATTTTTGATCATATTGATTGAACAACTAAAGCTTGTGTAATAGTATATCCTAATTGCAGTCAGATGTCTTATTGGAGGCATTGTGAGTGATTAACTAATTTGTCATTTAAAAAATATTTTTTGCTCTTTTTCCCAAGAATTCTCAGAGAAAGTCATAGCAAGTCTTAATTGCAGACCTTGCAATTGAACCTTCATCCTGTGTGTTCTGGACAGCATATCCTCAAGGGATTTCCTTTCCCTTGGATTCTGTCTGCTTAAAGAATAGGAACTGGGTTTGGATCAGCTCTCTGGATGGTACCAGAAAAGTTCAGGGAGCTCAGTGACAGTAATTCACCTTAACATCACCGAATCACTAGGTTAGAAGAGAACTCCAAGATCATCAAGTCCAACCCATGCCCTAACACCTCAATTAAACCATGGCATCAAGTGCCACATCGAGCCCTTTTTTAAAAACATCTGGGGATGATGACTCCACCTCCCTGGGCAGACCATTCCAATACCTTATGAGTCTTTCTATAAAAAACTTTTTCCTAATATCCAACATATATTTCTCTTGGTGCAGCTTGGGACTGTGTCCTCTTGTTCTGTCAGCTGCTGCCTGGAGAAAGAGACCAACCCCTGACTGCACCCACCTTTCAGAATGTTGTTCAGAGTCATGTGGTCACCTCTGAGTCTCCTTTATTCCAGGCTGAGCAACCCCAGCTCCCTCAGCCATTCCTCACAGGACTTGTGTTCCCAGCCCCTCACCAGCCTCGTTGCCTCCTCTGGATGTGCTCAAGCATCTCAAGGTCCTTCCCAAACTGAGGGGCCAGAGCTGGGCACAGCACTCGAGGTGTGGCCTCACCAGTGCCCAGAGCAGGGTAAGAATGACCTCCCTGCTCCTGTTGGCCACACCATTCCTGATACAGGCCGGGATGCCATTGGCCTTCTTGGCCACCAGGGCACACTGCTGGACTTCACCGCAACAAATTGCCTTTCAGAGAGAAGAGAGGCTGGTTAATGTTGGCAGGGTGTGAGGATGGATCCTTGTAAAGTGATCTGTTTATGTCCTAGACGTACATAACCTATCCATCCCATCCTCAGTAGCATCCTTGGCCCTTGCCAGTCTTTGTTTGGGCAACATTTGTTACCCATTTAGTTCTTGTAGCCTTATCCAGGAGGAATTATCTTTAACATGGCATCCTTGGCTGTTGCACACATTTTCCTCTTTCTGTTGTGTATGAGCTTTGTTCATACCACAGCAGAAAAACAAAGCTAGCTATGCAATTGCAAAAAGATAGAAAATTCTTTACTGCAGTCAAGTTACAATTCTAAAAACAGTTAAGAATTTATTCAGCCATGGAAATACTTTTGAACTACTGCTATGATTAAAGTGTTTTCGTAATTTCATTTGATTTTGTTATGGATAGTTTCTCTGTGTTGCGACAGTTCTCTCTCACATCTATCTCATGGGTGACAGGAGGGGCTTGCATCTTCTTTAAGTTTGAAATTCTTGGACTGAAGTATATCCTGCTATCTTATGTTGATCTGTTTGTGAGAGGGCAGAACAGTGTGAGAGTAAGGAAGAACTTTTTCAGTGTCTTTAGATTCTTCAGATGATTTTCTTGTAGCCTATGGCTATGACAAATTTACATGCACAGCATTGGAGTAAAGTATGGGATATTCTGCCACTGGGGACCAGGTGAGTATAGCTTGGTGAAAGAGGAAAAAGAGATCCAATGAATGAAGAGACTAGGAATGAACAGGGCCTTAGCAAAGTAGTGGGGAATTTAAGACTGAGGAATCATAAAACGGAGAAGAGACAGGGAGAAGTGGGATTGTTAACAGGCGATGAAAAAAGTGTGTGCAAAGGTGATGGGGAAAAGTAAATGACCTGTGAGCACTTGAGATCAAGAGATGAAATGGAAGAGCAAACATCCAAAAATATCTGCTATATTAAAGTATGAATAAATTAGTAATACCATATGTGCAAACAAAGACAAAGTACTGGCAAGTGGCTCATTAGGAGAACACTCTGCTTTTCATTCAGTTAATGACTAAGAGGAGCTATAGAAATAACAAGACATAGCCATGTATTTAAATTCTGTATCACAGCACATACTTCTGATTTAGCTTTCTGTAACTTTTGATGTCTGACTTTGAGACATGAATGTTACTTCTGTATTTGCATGTGATAAATACAGTCCCCTACTTTGTTTAATAGTAGTCAAATAAAAGAAATCTTTACCTTATGGTGATGTTTTGGTCCCATCTATCTTATACCTTTAATAACATTTTAAAAATAAGTGTCTATTGAAATTGCGCCAATACACACATAGAAACTGAAAATGCTACAGAGCTGGTAGAAGTGTTGTTGATACTTTTCCTGAACAATGAATGTGTATCTTACATGAGTTTCTTGTACTTTACCTCTTACCTATGGGAGGTCTGTGTTCACTTAGCTTTTATGTTGCTGTTTTGCTGTGTCTGTAATTTCTCATCTGACTTCCAGTCTTAAGCTTCCTTTTATTTTATGGACAGACCTGAAGAGTATATAATCCAGACTGCCTTTTTGCTCTGTGTTGTACAGTGCCTGTGGGAATGCAAAGTTGTAAGATGGCAATAATATTCAGGTATCACTTTGACTGACAGGCAGACCATTATCTGTCAGGCCATTTTCATGCAAGTATAGTGAATTTGGTGTATTAAATTAGGGAACTTCTTTATATGCATTTTGCTTCCTGGTGTAAAAGTCACACATTTGTTTATCTTTAACTGAAAAAAATTTTTCTCTGTTTATTTGGAGGATGGTCCTATAAAAAGCTCTATTTTACTGCAAAGTTTATAAGCTACTTTGAATCAAGGCAGTCTGCATTATACTACTTCAGTATTATTTTGTTGCTGTATATTTAGTGATTAACTAACTGTAGATTATAAACATTTTTACTAAAGCAGTAAATTTTTTCTTTAATAGGAAATGGACCTTCAGGAATTTGCCTTTCTTACCTGCTCTCTGGATACAGGCCATATTTGTCTCCTGAAGCTATACACCCAAACCCCATCCTACATACAAAATTAGAAGAAGCTCGACATCTTTCCATTGTTGATCAAGTAAGCTTTGGTTGCCATCTTGTCTAGCTCTTTTCCTACTGCATACATTAGTGCATTCATAACTTATTTTGTTATTCTGTTAAATAGAATCAACTCGCAACCATTGCATCCAAACCTGGGCCGTGTAGTGTTGTTTGTGGTTCTTGAAGGCTTGTAGTTTGTGTTTTTTGGTTTTGCAGTCTGTTCTTTGTTGTATTCGTACCAGGAGTGCCTAAAGCATGACTCGGTCAGTGGCTGATGCAGGAATTCCAGTTGTTGTGTCCTGGGATGTTTGGGCATTGTCACCAAGGAACACGTGCTAGTAACGTACATAAAGTACACATAGTTCAATTTAAAATACTCATAAATACTACAATTCTTACTAAGATTTCATTTTTAGCTATATTGGGGGCATATATCCTCTATAAACACAATCCATTTTTCTTTTTGGACCAGTATGCATCCTTCAGTGTTTGTGTTGTACTGACAGTTGCTCTTGTGCGGTAGTCTTCACCCATATGTGCATACAATTTTTCTGTCTGATTTGATTAGTTAAATCTTCTCCAGAATTTTTCTTTCCACTTGTCTGTGGGTTTGCCATGTTTACACTGTTTTCCACTCAACTCACTGTACTCCTGATGGATTACTGTTGCTGATGCAATCAACTGTATTGCCTTTGTGACTAATTTATTTGAAATACAAGCATGGATTTATGTTTGTAGGGGATAAGTAGGGGTTTGTTTGGCTTTGAGGGGCGTTTTTGTTTCTGTGCTGTGCTATTAGCATGTAATGTTTACCCTAGGTCTCAAGGTCTTTTTCTTTTGCAGGAGAGTAAATTACCTAAGTTTTGGCTACAGATGTCTCATGTACTTCATCCTATCCTGACCCTCTAATTAGGAAGCTAAGCTGTATTGACTTTGTCAGCAAAATTTGGTTTTACGTCTAGTTGTTTCTTCAAATCTCTTATTTTCTCTTCAAGTATTTGCTATTGCATAATTTTTGCAATTATTGCAATTTTTAGAAGACTGGTTAATAGATGCTGAAATGTGAACATTTTACAAAGTTCTAGAAATTTTTCTCGACATTAACTGCTGCATAAAATAATCCTAGTTTTACTTTTTAAAAATAATTCTTATATCATCTCCATTATTTTAAGATGTAATACAGTTGGTGCTGGAACTAGCTAAAAGCTGTAAAAAGAGCCTTTTCTACTTGATGTTTAAAGCTTAATGTTTTTAGATTCCAATTTTGCTTTATCAAAATGAGGCTCCAAGAAATGTTTGCAGTCCTTTGTTAAAAGCAGTCTGCTTTTAGAATAGATGAATATAGATGTTAATAAGTTGCTCTGATCTCTGACTATTTTTCCACATACTGCTTGTTCTACAATGACTATCAAACACTGACTTGCCCCAGAATTACTGTTATTAACATCTAATTTTTAAATGAGTGAGATGTATTATTCAGAGTTACAAAGAACTGAATCATAGCAGTTATTTCTGAAAAGCGTTTTGATTGAATCTCTGCATTAAATACCTTTAACTAAAATGCAACTTGAATGAATTTTGTTTTCTGGTGCAATTCAACTTCTGTACATCAGAATAGCATGATGAACATTAAAAGTTGAACATATTTCAAAATCTGTCATCCTGCAGGATCTGGAGTACCTGTCAGAAGGCCTGGAAGGACGCTCCTCAAACCCAGTTGCAGTCCTTTTTGATACATTGCTTCACCCTGATGCTGACTTTGGCTATGACTACCCACCTGTTCTGCACTGGAAGCTAGAACAACATAATTACATTCCCCACATAGTGCTTGGAAAAGGACCACCTGGCGGGGCTTGGCATGTGAGTAAAAATTTCATCTTGCTCCTAGACTAACTTGATAACTCTGTGTTTTGGGATTTTTCTTACTGCCTTTCTCTAGGGCTGTTTGAGATGGTAGTGCCAGTTTCAGCTGCTCTTTACCAAAGTTACTTACTAAGTAAGTGGGGGATATGAGACAGGAAGGAAGACATTGCCCCTTACTTGGGGATGTTTGTGAGCGTGAGTGCTGTCTTATATTACCAGGTTTTTGTTAGTTTACATTTAATGAATTATAATGAACTTTTTTTTCTTGTCTGCATTGTTTCCAGGTGCTTTTATAAAAAATCTTAAATCTTGGTGTCTTTATATGATGCTGCTTTCACATGTGTTTCTTCCTCTTATGTTTTAAGTAACTTGGTTTTAGTTTCCCTTTCACATGCTCTCTTTTCACCTTCTTTATTAGCTCATGTGATTGCTTGTTGTCTAAGTGTAACACAGAAATAGTTCTCCAGTTCTTCATGTGGTTTTATGTTGTGTTTTGGTATCTTGTTGCTCTAAATGAGAAGATCTTCACTGGTTTTTACATGAATTTGAAATGTGTCTGATCATGCATCTTCATGTTTTCTCTGTAGTCCATGGAGGGCTCTATGCTAACCATCAGTTTTGGAGACTGGATGGAATTGCCTGGCCTCAGCTTTAAGGAGTGGGCAGCTAGCAAACGCAGGTAAAGACGCTGCAGAATCTATTTGAGAATCCTAGTGGATGTAAAAATCCAGATAACTGTAAAATATTCAAACTTCACTGTTCGCAGGAGGTCTTGTTGTTTAGTTCATTAAATTGACTGATGGTACTGGAAATTCTTCTGTGTGTACTCTGATAGAAAAAGCTGGACAATGGTCAGGCTGAATAATTGCTTGTGAGTGCACTGAAAGCAAACATACAGGCAGCAGTGTGTTCCAGCAGCATTTCAGAAATAACAACTTACTGAAAGCAGTTCTGGTCAGAGGGAAGATGGAGGAAGGAATTTCAAATCCACTGAAGGATGTATTGCAAGTTCCTCTTTCAACACCAATGCAGCTGAAGTTGCTGCAGACATCAGCTTTCTTGCCATTCAGGAAGTTACATATTTCAGCATTTGCTTTTACAGGCAGCATCTGAAATCTATGAATTTTAATTTTGAGAGAATAATTCAGTATTTCAGTGTTAATTTGTAGCAATAAGTTTCTTGAGAAAACTTGAGAAGAAAAGTTACTCTTGTGCAAGCTCATTGGTTTTACTTCAATTAATAAAGGTCTGTGTCAGCAGATGAACGTAGGAACACTCTACATCAGCTTTTCTCTAAAATTTTAATTTTTATGACTTTGTTCTAGCAAAATTAAAGGAAGTTGGTTTTGTACCATGTTGGGGAAAAGGAGTTACTTGGGCATATGCCTTTAAGGGCAGACTGTTACTCATTTCAGGACAACCCTTGAAGTGAGAAAACTGTAGCTTTGTTCTTTAAACCTTTTCTTAGATAACCACAGCAATCTTACCTCCTTATTAACAGAAAAATCCCATAAGCTGCTTATTGTCTGAAGCTATGTATTACAGTTTTCAACAATGCTAAAACCAGAAATGCTGACCTGTTATACTACAATTAAACAAGCTTATTTAAAAGGATTGATGATAATACGAAATTCTAGTTATGTAGAATAGTTTCCTAAGTTTCCCTGCAAGAGGTGTCACACTGTTACATTATTCTCTTCCAATAAATATCTCCCGAGGATTTTCATAGTAACCTGAGCATTTAAAAGAACATGTGCTAGTATCTTTTTCGTCTAAGAAAATGTAGCCTGATTACTTCTAAATATGATTTTAAGTATAATTTAGTGGCAATACTGATAATTCACTGCAGTTTGTTTTGCCTTCTTCCTAGAGCTTACTTCGGAAGAAGCAGCAAAATTCATTCAACTTTTCCAAATAATTACACTGTCAGCTATTTTTCTTATAAATGAGACTGCAGTAATCACGAGAAAAACACAGATGTAATAGGGTTGCAGTGCAAAAATGTTTTTTTATTGAATACTTGAACCTCACAATCCTGTTTATATAGTTGCATTAACACTCTGTGTCATGTTTGCTTTGCTCATTTGTGTGACATGAAACTACTTAATTTGATACTTAGTGAACTTAACCCTACCCAAGGGAGAGGTCTTTTGTAAAGTATAATGAATACTTGGTTCCAGTAACATATTGAACCTTGAGTTTCAAAATTAGCACTTAACTATGATATAATTACTTGGATCGTGAGTGTATTCTCACTGGGTGCAAGTTTAGCCAATGCTAAATTGTTGATAGTTGTGATGTTAAACTTTGCAAAACATTTCCATATGGAGCTCCTGTGATACCCTAATTTGTTAATCACCATAGCAATTTACATTGCATAAAGACTTATATTAAAAAAGTTAGCTGGTCTTGTGTATCAGGAAACAAGAGACCAAATAAATCAAATGCCTTTAAAGATGCTGAACTCAGTGTCATTTACATTGAGAAGATTCAGTCCTCATCATTTTGACCTGTCATGTGGTATGTCATATCTGATACTCAAATTATCAATAAGGTCTATTTATTAACTGGAACCATTCAATTTTCTTTCAGAAATATAAAGAGTGATCGAGTAATGCCAGAGGAAATAGCTTGTTATTATAAACACTATGTTAAAGTCATGGGCCTCCAAAAGAATTTCAGAGACAATGTTTACATAACATCAGTGTCCAGGCTTTACCGAGAAAAGGATGATGAAGGTAGAAGTCAACAAAACGAAGATATTTCAGCACAGCATTTGGAAATAGAAGATGGGCAGAAGTCACTTATTAAGAGAAACTGGGAAGTCAGAGGTTATCAGAGAGCTACAGATGGTTCTCATGTGCCCTTCTGCCTCTTTGCTGAGAATGTGGCTCTTGCAACTGGAACCTTTGATTCTCCTGGCCGACTCCAGGTTGAAGGAGAAGACTTTCCTTTTGTCCTCCATTCCATGTCTGACTTTGGAGCCGCAATCAGCAAAGGAAAGTTACGTGGGAAGGCAGACCCTGTGTTGATTGTGGGTGCTGGACTAACAGCAGCTGATGCAGTACTATGTGCCTATAACAACAACATCCCAGTAGTCCATGTGTTTCGTAGAAGAGTTACCGATACAAGCCTAATTTTCAAACAGTTACCTAAAAAGCTTTACCCTGAATACCATAAGGTCTATCATATGATGTGTACTCAGTCTCATACCGTGGACTCTAATCAACATTCTGCTTACACTAGTTTCCCTGAACACAATGTACTTTCCTTCAAGCCTGAAATGAAATGTGTTCTTCAGAGTGCCTCCGGACTGAAGAAAATTTTGAAGTTTTCTGTAGCCTTAGTTCTGATAGGTTCCCACCCAAATCTTTTCTTTTTAAAGGACCAAGGACACAGCATAGGTCATCACTCTAATCAGCCCATCACATGCAAGGGGAATCCTATAGAGATTGATCCATACACTTACGAATGCACTAAAGAAGCCAACCTCTTTGCTTTAGGGCCTCTGGTGGGAGACAACTTTGTACGGTTTTTAAAAGGAGGTGCACTGGGCATTGCACGATGCTTGGCAATAAGACAAAAGAAGAAACATGAATTGATTGAAAGTGGGGATGGAGGAGGTGATGGGGTACCATAAACGAGACGTTAGAAACTCTCACATCCGGGATTACAGATGTAGTCTTAACAGAAAACTCACTGGCAGCAAAAGTTGATAGCAGTCACATTTCTGTTGTGTACAAGTTACCTGTGCTTGTATTGCTTGGTAAAGGATGCTGATATTACAATACTTTACTCTTTAAAAATACAAAAAATTGATCTGCTATTTCAACTGATCTCAGCTGGAATTGCTTCCAGGTAAACAGAAAATGAGACTAACTTATCTTGGCCCGCCTGTCTCTCATCTCTTGCTCAACTACAAGAGCAGACTTCGTCTGTGAAAGGCAATGCCTACCACAGTGGCTTTACATTTTAGTGTCAAATGTGACAAAAATAGTCTTACCATGAATTTGAAATAACTTCTAAAGGCAGAAAGCTTGTTTAGTACAAAGTGATTCTTTGTCCCAAAGCAAATTTGGAGCCTTCTGCTTGAAACATGGATTTTATTTATTTGCCACAGTAATACTTGGAATGAGCACTTAGTAAAATTGTTTCTACTGCAAGAAGGACTTCTGTAAGCAAGAAGTATTCCTGAACAGTTCTGAATTATCCTGGTAATTGGAATAAAAGAATAGGAATTCCCATTTAATCTTTAACAATTTAACACAATCCATTAATGTTTCTTCACACTATGCCTAGAGTTGGGTGAGTGCACAAAGACTAACATGAGATGCTCCCCTACAGTGATATGTACATTTCTGAGAATGAACATAAACAATAAAGTACTGATGTAAGTGCTCTTATTACAGTGTCAATATCATGAATATCTAATGTACTACTGAAAAATTAGGTACATGAGGAAATTAAGGCATTTTTGCTTCCAAGCTCAGGAAGATTGAATGGGATCACTTGACTGATGAATGTGGGGTGGATGATAGAAATTCTCATCTCCCATTTGACCAAAAATTGGTTCTCTGATAGTAGAATATTTTAGCCTTCAGTTTTTGAAACTTAAGAAAGGCTTATATCTTACAGGCAGCTAAAATATAAATCAGTCTCAAAACAAACATGCAATAGTTCCTTTAAATCTTAAAGCTTCCAATGAAAGACAAAGACTTGTACCTACCTCTGAATCCAAGTTTCATTTTTCTGCTCCATAATGTAAGGCCTAGATTTCATTTGCTGGGTTTTACAGTAGTTTACCTAAACACACTCATAGGTTATTTACCATAGTGAGGTTCAGTTAGGCAAGTGAACTCCCAGAACTATCAACGGGCAAAAATGATTGGTTTTACCTGTTTTTTTCCCAAATGTTTTCATTCAGGTCTAATGTGATGGAAAACATTGTTTTTCTG
>VWYI01044327.1:0-15312 GCA_013399455.1 Anthoscopus minutus
TCTTGATATAAAAAAGAAACTTCAGAGTTTCCTAAGCAAAGGGAATTTCTATTTTTAAGCAGTTCTAATAAGATCTCTGAAAATCTGGCATTTAGAGCTGGCTTAATTCTGTTGGCTTTCATGTTCTTTGTAATATTCTTAGAGACTTCAAAGGAATCAATTAGCTTAATGCTAAGGATTTTTAAAAATCTCATTCTCTTTCTGTTCACAATCTGTATAATGGGGAAGTGATTAGAATATCTATACTACAGTGGTATTCTGAAGTTTTAATTAAGTTCTAGAAATTAATTCAGGATCCTGAGATGGGAGAAGTGGAAAGAAATAACATCCTCATGTGCTCTGGAGCCTCTGGCTGCAGACTCTGAAGCTTTAGCCACTTTTACCACTTTAAAATACAGAACTTTTAACTCCCAATAGTATGATCTGGAGCTAAACGTCTCTCTCTCTCTAAGTTGTGTAATGTGGAAATTCTTTGTGTATTAAGAAAACTCTTTGCTCATGTTTTGTAATGAGATGTTCATTAGTCTCAGTCTTCTGTCTTTAATATTATTCCTTGTTAGAATTCTTTTTGTCAGCCACTTGTAGATCTACATTTCTCTGACTGCTCAGTCTTCTTTCAATCTCATCAGAATTCCTCATTTCAATAACAACGCAGGCATTTTTATGATAGGATGCCTTAGGAAATACTATTTCATGGTGCCTTAGGAAAATACTATTTCTGTCTGAGCATGGTCAAGACTGACATCTCTGTAAATCTGGGTATTGGTGTGCATTCTGGTACGCTTATTTCCAGAAGAAAAATTATTTGTTTCCCTTTCCCACTATGTAATGCCAGCCTCTTTAAAATCTTTTGAGTGTAAAAGCCCTGTGTGATTGGAGAGTGTGGGAGAATAGCTGCTACTCTTCCTTTGAAACTTCTGAGACACACTAGAGATGGAAAATATCCTCCTGCTTCTCTGAGGACATGACCTCCATGTAATCCCTGCAAGGCAAAGGTAGATTGAAACCACTGCATCTACCTCTCTTGGATTAAGAAGGCATGTTCCCTCAGAAGTGGGCATTCAGGAAACCCCACAACGAGGAGGGGAGTTCTCTGAACTGCTGCAGACATGAGGGAGAGTGATGATCCATGGAGACAGCACTCAGTCAGCAGGTTTTCAGCCAGAGTCAACATGTGACAGTTGTCACCCTGCTCTACAGGTAAATTAAATGAGGCAGGTTGTATCTACGCACTGAAAGCACATGCCTACATGATGCACAGACTGGGAAACACCTGCACAGCCATCCATGCTAGACAGATTTGGAAAGCTTCTGGATAATCTGGCCCACAGGGTGTAATACACATATTTTCCTTTCTAGTGGATTTTGATACTCACTCTACTTCCACCCTGAGCCTGACAGTGAAATTATCCTTTCTGATTGAAGATATTTCTGTGACTGCCCTAACCTCAGAGCTCAGCTGTGGGGTTTTTTGCCTCTGGACACATTTCCCTGCTAGATGGTAAAGTACCTATCACAAATAGTATCTCAGAAACCACTGCCCCTTACAGCATCCCTTGTCACATAATACCTCTGATCTTAACCTTTTACTGCTAGATGGGGCCAGTGATACTTCACAGCAGGAGTATGGGCAGGATCCAGGGGCAGGATGTGATGGGCAAGGCTAACACACTGCGGCAGCAGAGCCACAAAACAGAGAAGCATGGGCCACCTCATCAGGTGTTAATGGGGTCATAACTTCTGGTTAAAACCCTCCCTGGTTTATTTGGTTAATCTGTATCTCTAGTATTTTTGTGACCAAGCAATTTAGAAAATCAGTCTGCTTTATATGGGTTGCATTGGTCTTGGGGTGGGGAAGTGCAAGGCATAGTATCCCAAAAATACAGTGAAGCTTTGAACTTTAAAATGATTGCTGGCCACTTGGATTGTCGAAAGACTAGCAGTTTTCTACCCATAAAATATACCGTGAGAATAAAGGAGAAAAAAAGTAGCAATTGGCTTAGTTGTATTCTGAATAAATAGCATCTAAAAAATTTTAAATTTTCAAGTGGACAATTAGAAAAATGGCATCCAGAGGACTATTTTCATCTTCTTCCAGAGTATTCAGCCCCTGTGAAAACAAAACAGTATTTTTAAAAACAGAAATACATTAGAAACACATTAGAAATACAGCAACAACTGTAAAATCTCAAGTTTCTCGTGCTTCTGAGTATAAAATGCCTAATGTGACTGGCATTCCTGTGTTATTGTTTTCATTTGCCCTAAACTGCTGTATCACAGTTTCACACACAAAGTGGCTGCATTGGGGAAACAGATAAAATAGTCCCCACTCATAAGGCTTCTGCAGTGTTGGTTAGTTTATAGCCATAAACTGTTGTGGTTTATGATTTACCAAGGTGAAAGTATGCAGCAAATATCAGATCCCTCCATGGCTCATGAGTTTTTCTCACAAAATGAGACCTTTTCATGATTCAGGAACTCTGCCTATGCCATATAAATAGATGCTAAGATGAAGCAACAAGTTTCTTTGAGCTCCATTTCATTGCTGTGATATCAGACATGACTTCAGCACTGTAGTCTTTACTGTGCAGACACCTCTCTTCCTTTTTTGCATGACACTTAGTTACTGTCTCCAGAATGGGGAAGAAAAAAATAAAATTTCCAGCCTAAACAATCTAACCCAAAGCAACTACTCAGAATGTAAGGAGTGCATCTCCTGTTTGTGCAATATAACTGGGAAAACTTTGAAGTTTGTCCTGTTTGTTCCCTCCCTTCTTTCTTTCCCCAACAATCTCCCAACCAAACATTTATGGCTATTCGGTTGACAGCCAATAAATAGTGAAGTGTTTGGGGGAAATCTGTAGTTTTTTGGAAAGAAACCTATAAAAGAAAGAGACGCAGGGAGAAAGGGGAGGAGAGAGAGCGTAATCTGTACACCATCTGTTGCCTAGTGCAATCCATGCTGACACAGGGCTTTTTGACATTTTATACCTCGAATGCAAGCACATAGATCATTTCTACCTTGTACTTTTCCCGTCTCATTATCGGAATTTATTCCCCGGCTTTGTTGTTGGTGGAGTCCCTATTCTAATTGTTTCTTACATGTGCTGTAAATCTGTCCTCCAATCAGTAAAGCCCTGGAACATGAAACTGAGACCTAGCAATTTCCTTTGCTTACCAGTGCATCTGCTGGAGCATAGTGTTGAAATAAAATGAAACATGTTTGCACTCTTTTTCTATCATACTGTAATGCGCCTTTCATTTCGCTCAAGGAATTTTTAATATTCAAGCCATACCCCGTGCATGAAGTCATTTCCCTTCGATATAATTGTAATGGTAATACGCATGGCCTAACTGGCAGTGGCACAGCTGGCTGCTTGCCACAGCTGAGCCTCTGACTCAAAGACTTTAATTCTGTCATGCCTCATCTGGTTTTATGTACTCTTTTGTAGTTAGTTCACAAATTTATTCTAGGGTATCCATTGAGATGGGCAGGCCATTGACTTTTCTCTAAAGACGGCACACTAAACTAATGAAGGACACCAAATATGTGCATTGATAACCTGTGTGCATACTGAATAGAAGTCAGATTATAAGTCAATGTGCCTGTGTGGTCAGGACTTATTGACAGATACTTAGACCCTGATTGTGCAAAGATTTAGTGGTGGTGAATAAAGGTAAGCACAGGCAAAAGTCTTGCCTCATCACTGCCTGCAGGATCTGCTGTCACAAATAGCAAGCAGCACAGAGTCTGCACAAGCAGCATTAGCAGCTTGTTACCCCACAGGACCATTTAATGAATTAATTGCTGTGTTTTGTTTTGCAGTTTTTAATTAACTGAGCCTTTATGCAAAATTGTGGTATAGCTATAGTCCCAAGAAACTTTTAAAGTATCTCTTCAGGTTTTTTTTCACGTACAAGGTCAGACAAAAGTTCTTCAGCCTCAACTGCCATGTCCTGATGCTTTATACACCTACCATACCTCTTTCCCTTCATCTATCACTGGGCCCAAAATACATACTCTCAAAGCAAGGCTCTGTGTTTATCTTTCTGATTTCATCCCTTTCTGCTTTCACTAAGGCCTTCCATCTTTATTCCTCTAACTCCCCTAAAAAAGTGATTGTTTCAAGAAGTCAGAATGTCAGACCCCTGCTTCCAATTACCCACTGGAAATATACTTCAAATGATGGTTACCATCTTCATCCATCCTCACCTTTCTGAGTCTGCTGGTTTTCTCCTCTCTACTTTTCCATAAAAACTTAGAAGGTTTGCTTTTGTGCAAAAGCTCAGTGCACATCTACTGACTTACAAGAGCAATAAAGTGTTGTTTACCAGGTTTATGGATCATTCACTTTCAGTCTATTGTTCACATGTGAGCCCCCTCTGAAAGTTAAAAGCTGTTGGTGTGAATCAATTAGGACTTCATTTTATGCTAGCTGAAATCAATGACCAATCCTGTTTCTTACTGTGGAA
Organism: Anthoscopus minutus; assembly: GCA_013399455.1. Classification (NCBI taxonomy): domain Eukaryota; kingdom Metazoa; phylum Chordata; class Aves; order Passeriformes; family Paridae; genus Anthoscopus; species Anthoscopus minutus. The sequence continues at coordinate 4,474 of VWYI01044327.1, forward strand.
GAAAAGTCTTACTACTTGCACACTCTACAGATTTTCTTGATTTGATGGTCAAGCCATAAGGCTGAAAAAATGTTATTTGAAGAAAAAATTTCATTCAATCTGAGATGCAAATTCCTTTTTAGTTGTGCATGAGCTATAACTATTTTAAAATTATGAAGCAAAATTCCAATGAAAATGCTGGTTCAAAGTGGCAAAAGTATGACTTTAGAGAAATTAGAAAGAGTTTTGTCTTCTTTCAAATTCACTTCTTGTTTTCTTACCTTTTGGGAAAAAAAATTACACCAGATTCTTTTATAGGATTGAGGAAGTAAAAAATATAGTAGAACAAATGAGTTCTGTCAACCTCATATTTACTACCACTCTCAAGTAGTGACTCAGCCAATCTGCTGTATAGATCACCTCTGATCTTTGTTTTGGGATATTGGAGTCTATAAGAAGAAATAAGGGAATACTGGTACCTTTTAAAGTCTGACCCTGATAAGACGCCAAACATAGTCTACACATAAATTAAACTTCACAGATACCAGTGTTTTAGGAAAAGAGCGTCTCAGCCATTTCAAGAACATATTCTGCCATTCTCTTGTGAAGACTGCCTTGGGAATAGCAACTACCACAAACAAGAAAAAGTTTTCCAAATTGAAATCTAGGGGTTGAATGTGGCAGACCTAAGAAAAGAATAATGTGAGACTTCATTGCACCTACAAATTTCTTGTGAGGCAAAGAGGAGGGGCAGGCACTGATATCTTCTCTCTGGGGACCAGTGACAGAACCCAAGGGATTGGCCTGAACTTGTGTCAGGGGAGGTATAGGATGGATATTAGAATGCTCCTTATCCAGAGGGTGGTTGGCACTGGAACAGGCTCCCCAGGGCAGTGGTCACAGCACCAAACCTGACAGAGTTCAAACCTGTTCTGTTTAGACACATGGTGTGATTCTTAGGGATGGTCCTGTACAGGCTTTGGAGTTGGACTTAGTGATCCTTTTGGATCCCTTTGCCAACTCAGGATATACTATGATTCAGTGAAAACTCACAATTTAAGGGCTTAAATTCCCAAAAATTAATGCAGATTTTCATTTGAATTATTCCTTGATTTATGTACCCACTTGAAAAATTCAGACAACTTATGCTCCAACTACTAAGTACTTATAAACATTTAATTTGCAAACTCTTGATTCACCTCTCCACTGTGCTTTCCCCCTTCCTTTATCTCAAAGGAATCTAAATTTCGTGTGTGCCAAGCAACCACTTTTCTAATCTTCCTGATAATCCATGCAATTGAATGATATGATAATAAGGTATGGAAGCTAATAACATTTGGCAAAAGCACAAAAAAATTCATTTAATGCCACCCCCATCTCTGAAATACTATCCTGGCCCATACTGTTCATACATACCCATGTCAAAGGTAGCCTAAGGAAAAAAAACACTTGTGCCTCCAGTACGTGCTTGTGTTTAGAATTTTCCAGCCCCTGTTACTCTGTTCACAATTTATTTTCTTCATATCAACTTTAAATATGAAGTAGGTTCCCAATGTTTACTTAAATTTTTCAGTTTTTAAAAATAGTATTGCAAGTACATGATTCTCATAAAGCATTTTGTGCAGGGAGAAAAGTAAGCCTAGAGGCAAATCCTGTAACTCCAGACTGTAAAGACAGAATGATGACAAATTGTATAAATATGTGCAAATTGTCCAAATGATGTCATGTATTCAGGCTTGCAAAAGGCAGGAAGAATACTTGAGTCTAAGGTCAGCACAGACTCTGTCTTGGAATAAAATTGAGCAATTAGATTCAATTTGTTTAAATTTATCACCAAGAAAAATGTTTTGTTTAATCTTAATCTTTGTCTTATTTTTCAAGCATTTTAGAACCTACTGTATTACTACATCAGTGAAGGACCCCAGTAAATTCAGGAAAAGCCTGATAGCAGCACGCATTAAGCAGGCTGCCTGATGGAAAGGGCTGGTGAAGTAGGGCAGCTTACTTGTGACCTACCACATGAAACTTCACGATACAATTTAAATAGCAAATTGCAGAGCCTTGAAAAGGTGGGGGCTTTTTTCTTGAAACAAGCAGCACTTTAGATTACTTGGGAAAATTGCATATCGAAACTTTCTGGGGCTAGAAGAACGTTCTCTGGGCTCCAACTGGTCTGTAAATGCTTATACTGAAGTATTTTTGATTTACATTACACAGGTCTTCATTTCGCTCTCTCTCCCTCTCCTCCCCTCCCCTTTCAGTATCGAGGTCAACCTTCTCCAATTATTTGTCTGCAAACCATTTCTTTCTTCAAGTTTTCCCATTTACATTACATAGGTCAGTGTCTCCTTGGGTCAAGCTGCTTTAACTTCCACTGCATTATTTTCTCACCTTCCGATGCTTTGCTTCCTTTCTGGTCTCACCCTCCACCCCCAGCCCTTCCAGATTTGGAGAGAGAAAATTATTGCAAAAAGGGAAAGAAGAAATTATTTTTTTCTGCTTTCCTGACAAATTTCTTCTAGCCACAACCACTGGAACACAGGTCCAGCTGAATATGCAGGTAATATTTACCATGCATTGAGCTGCTTGTTGTCCCCTACATCTTCTTGCTTTTAGTGGGGACAATTCATTTTCTGTTGTTCAGGTTGGGTGTGAATGTCAATGTAGATATTCTCAAATCTACTGATGTCTGAACACTTTGGAGCACCTCAGTAATATTAATCTGACAGACTGTGAAAGTGTAGTTTTTGACAGTAGACCTCTATTCCAAATATCAGCTGGAATTCAGTTCCTATCTTTAAAAGAAAAACTTATATTTACTTATTTTTATAGGTTTAAGAATGAATGTCCAAAGAGAGAAGGATAAAAACCTAAAGCATTAAAATACAAACAATAGCAAAAAATTAATGTTGCAGCTCTGGCTGTGTTGTACACAGTTTGATATATTAACAGTAGTGCCTGCTGCATTTGAGAGGTCAAAGAGATCAGTTGTAAATATACAATATGCACTTGCCTCTATCTCAGGATCAGAGTGCCTGCACACTTTTGTGAGCCATGACTCATACAAGGAGGCGATGCGAGTAAATGGTTTGCTTTCTAGCCTGCCTGTTTAGGAAAGAAATTAAGAACAGATGGAACCTGTTACAAAAGAATTTCTGAAGTACAAGCTTTAAAAATGGTTGTGTTTTTTTGATTTTTTTTCCAAGAAAAAGAGAAGCTCTTACAATGTCAGTGGGATGATATGTGATGTATGGCTAATTTGGCATCACGCAATCTGATCTAACATCAAGTTAACACTGGAGCTGCTGGATGAGCTATTCTCCAAACATGTTTAAGCTACATACATTAAAGCCCCCGTAACTTACTTTTAAGAGTACATTAAAAAGGTTGTGAAAACTGCTCTTGTAATGATTTCTACAACAGGATCTCTGAAAACTCACAGCTGGAGGCTATCAAACGCACACCTCCCTAATAGACAACACTGTGTGTACAATTAACACATTAATTTATAGAGTAAACTGATCAGGGGAGACTAGAGCTTCAAAGCCAAACACTCACTGTTAAGGAACAAGTGAAGTTACACGGCAGGAGCTGCCTTGCTCACTGCAGCCCTTCCTGACACAAAATGCCTGTGCTGCTGAGCCCAGAGGTGCTCCCTGGCTCCTGTGCCCAGGTGCATGCCTCTGCCAGACCCCAATTCCAAATAGGGATAGAAACAAGCTGTGCTCCTCCCCATCCCGTTCTCCAGTCCTCCCCTTGGTGTTAAAGGAAACCTCAGCCCACAGACAGCATAAAAGTTCCCAAGCAACCAAAGACACCATAAGACAAATCACTATCATTATTTAACACTAGGAATACTTTGTATATGTCAGAGTGTTTTCCTTGCTGGATTTATGCCCTGCTCTTACATGGAAGAGGAGAGTTTGGCAGAATGAGGCACAAGGCTTCATTTAAGGCCAAACTCCAAGGCCTGTTTTAAGCATGGACCCACCAAAAGTCAGTCCCATACATCATGCCAGGACTCATCCAGGGAGGAAGCAACATGACCTGGCTAACCATTGTCACTTCTCAGTATTGGAGACACAGGTCTGACTTGAAGATGCAGAACTTGGAACTGCCTCTTAGAGCAGGATGTGTAGTCTTTTTCTGATCACAGACTTGACTTTTTTCTTAATTATATGAGTATTTAGTCTTCTTTTTAATTAAAACCTGTTGATTAGAGCATTCATGAGGAACCAGTTGACTCATGCTGAAGTCTCAACCAGAGGCATTCAGATTCATCCATACAGCCAGGTGTGCTCTACACATTTTGTCAAAGTGTGTTTTGCAGAGCACCACTCTTCTCTCGGTCTTCCCAGCCCCATCTGATTTTCAGGACCTGCTTCTCTCTGATGCCCCTTTCAGGCATGTTCTGTACACCTGAAAGTGCCCCTACTCGTGGAGTCACAGACTTCTCTGGGTTCTTGTGGCTGTCTCCCATCAGGAGAGAAGTACTGAGATTTTCAAGCTCAGAATGAATTGTCAGGGTTTTTATTTTTTTTTCAAGACCAATACCAGCTATCCTCTTTCTCTTTCCACTGTCTACAGCTCCTCAAGGGACAATGCAATTGGGTAATTCCTCCATCTCAAAAGGATCCACCACACATGTTCCCTTCTCTGGAGGTAAATGCAGTGAGCGTGGGCAGCATGCACAGAGCACTTAGTACTAACCAGATCAGCAGTGCAGTGAGGAAAAAATATGACCTGCCTGAAGGAGGAGAAGCTCAGCTTTGAGTAACCAGAGAAGCAGCTCTTAACATTATTGTCTCTGAAGAGAGCAATGACTGAATGGTCTGGCCAAGGTTTATTTGTGTGGTTCATCATTAGATTAATTTTTGAGGTCAAAATAAGAATATTGCTGAGAGAGATTCAGATACTTGAAGGTTAGGAGTTTGCTTTCTTATTTATTTCCACTGCCACAACCACAATAGACAGAGGCCCGGTACAGCCTCCATGAACTTTCCTTTGGTGCGTTTGGGTTTTTGGGTAAAACCCATAAGTGCCAACTCTGACACTTCTGGCCATATATTTTCGCTTCTGTGAGTCATTTACCTCCCCTTACATGCTGACTTCTGTTGAGTCAAAAGGAATTGGGTCATTTGCTCATAGTTTCTGAATCTACTGAGTTTCCAAGCGCTTGAAAATCCCAGACAAGTGGTCATCTGCTGTATAAACCTTCTTGACTTCTCACATTCATGCTGTTGCACTGTGCTTGTTGAGATATATTTCACAGTGACAACACAGGAAATCAGGTGCATCCTGGGTATACTTGGTTTCTTTATAAAACTGTGTATAAATTCTGAGTAGTTTAACGGATGTAAGGCACAAGTTTACCCATTTTCTTTTTCACCCAGCACCTATAGGTTCACAAGAATATCTATCAACCACAGAGAAAATTATGTGCTTTTCTAATCTCATTTAAGGATTTAAAATCTGAAATCAATTTCACCTTCTGTCCTACTTTGCTTCATGCCTAAAAGATCTTTTCTTGTAATGTCTAGCATGTTCACCACTCCCCTTTGCTAAATAACTTAATAGTCTTTATTTTAAATGCTTCCACTTCATGATCCACTTTTCCACTGCTTTGCCCAGTTTTCCTCTTTGTGCCTTAGAAATACACCTGCTAATGCTAGGCTTCTGGTCCAACACACTCATTTTGAAAAATTTCTACTGCTGCTATAATGACAGGTACAGGATACCCTGCAATATACCCTGCTCAGAGGATCAATGTGGTCTTGCTTTTTCAGACAATGGCTAAAGGAGAATTCAAGCAAGGAGTGTCCAGCTTTTGAGGAGGGAAAGCCAGCCTGCAAGGGCTAGATGGTACTGGCCTCTCCAAGTGGCATGGAGAGAGAGCAGGAGGCTCTGCAGGAGTAGGCAGCCATAAGAACCAGACTCAGCCCATCTGCCAAGTCTACCACTTTTAACTTTTGAAATGTTGGCAGGTATGAAGCCAGAGCATGGTTTCAAGAGCACTTGTAACACCTTGGACTTCTCTCACACCTCCGATGTTCACTGACAGCTCTCATTAAATTAATCCCTATAAAGCAGTGGGGATTTGGACAATTTTGCCACTCTCTCAAAAGGTGTTACATCTCTGCCTCACCACCATTTAGAAGCCGGGCCACCCAGTCTCTTGTCCCAGAAAAACCAAGCATTTGAAAAAAAAATCCCATCAACAGAATTCTAGGAAAAACAGGGTTGCCCAGGGAAGTCTAATCAACAGCTAACTCTCATGGACTGAGAACAAACAGAGACCTACAAGAAGACATCATAAAATGAACATTTTAATGCAAACTGAGGGAGGCAGTCTTACAAAATTCAAAACAGTTGCAGCCATGGGATATATAAATTTCTTTAAAAGGAAAGTTTCCCATACAATGATTTAAATCTTTGTAGTTGAATTTTGTTTATTAAGTTTCTCACAGATAATGTTTGTATGTGCTGTCCTTGGACTGGGCCTTTAGGCTATCAGTGAACATGTCGCCTTGGTTAAGCCATTTCTAACTCTGGACAGAAATAAAAGTTTATTCACCACCATTTTCAAGCTAAAAACTTTCAGACTCTGCCTCAACTCCAAAAATTACTTCATAAAATTATCTTCTGCCAAGAGATCATGAGGTAAAATTAATGACATTAAATTATTTGCCTGTCTTCTCCTTTTGCATCTGCAATGCCAAACTGTCCTTTCCTCTAATACATATCAGCAGAAAAACAGCTAGAAATAAACTTGTGGAAGTCCTGCTGTGATAAGCTGATGAGACACAAGGGATTCTGGAGAGCATGTCTGCAGTGATGGCAGAAAGAGCCTATATTCACCTTGCCAGCATCTTTTGCTGGAATAACTAACTCCTTTATTTTACACAGTAAGGCTCAGTCACATCTGAGAAGCCTTATTAGCCACCAGGAACTAATAAAAAATAGCCCGAAAGTGAAATATTCTCTGTTCAAGAACATGACCCCTTCAAACAAGTTGTCATGGAACATGGAACATGGACAACTCACCAAATAAACTTTTGTGCTGCTGACCCCTGGAAAGTCAGACATAATAGAGAACACATGCGATCACTCCTCATGGATACCAAAGACAATTTTCATAACTAATCAAGGAGAAAAAGTGTCCTTTTCAAGGATACCTTTTACTGTAGATTATGACCTATTTACAAATTTTGAAACTTTGGTTAGATTAATTTAATGAGAAAATACCTTTTTAGGTATTTTATTTAGGTGTGATGCTTGGCACAGGATCTCATATGCAGATATCTTATCCTTTAGCTGTATCTGATCTATACCCAGAATGTGGATTCACCAGCTAAAGAAGAAAAAATAACTTTACTGATTTCACAGCTTAAACCAGAAATTTTTCAATTGTCAGTTTCTCAAAACTTTTCATTTCAAGGAATAACAAAAGTCAAATCTTTCTTTCTCGGTAACACAGAAATATTGCCATTGAAGAACATTTTTAATTCTTGGAAAAATCCGAGGACCTTAGGTTTAAAAAAAACATTGATTTGATGAAATGAAACAGCTTAGACATGGTTAAACTGTAAATGGATTTTGGCTGTAAAATTTTAAATGTTTCATGGAGTCCAGACAGAGCTAGTCAGCAAACCTATGTCAACCATAAACATGTGTTGCTGTATTACAAGTCAGGCTGGAGAATTTTCACTAGATTTGTGCATTTTACTTTTGACTCAACATGAAGCAAGAGCAAAATACCTTCTCACTTGGACCAAAATGCATTAAAATAGTCTCTGCCAAACCACTAAAATTAGAGGTGGAATATTCAAAATCTGTGGATTACATGGATTAGAAAGTAACATTAATAGTTGCCAGTTATTAGCTTGAAGCTTCTTATAAATAAAAGTAATTTGGATCATTTTCATTTGAACCTGTAGGTGCTGCATGGAGGGGTAATCACTGAAACATATGAACATATATACATTAATCATGTTAATGTTGATTCTCATATAGTTAGAAGAAAGAATGTCAAAAACTTGGTCATCTTGTATCTCTGGAAACCAAGCAATGGTAAACCCTTCAGTGATTTAAGAGCTAAAGAACATCTGAAATGTAATGGGGAAAAGGCATCTGTGTTGAAATAAGCATAATCAAATCCAAGGAGATCAACAAATATTTATGTGGATGCTGTTTCAGATCAAAAGCCTGGACCATTTTTAACTATTAATCACTCATTTACATATTTGTATCAGAAAATAACTGAGATGAAGTCACTTTAACTGTGTGTTTAATTTAAAATTCTGAATCTAATAAAATATCTGAAAAAAATGAAACAAAACCCCATTCTTTATCCTATGTGGCTGATGGCTTTCTGCTGGTCAGTCTGAAACCACTGCTAGCAGTTTGAGGGGATCTTGTAATCTTTTAGATCCACCCACTCCTGAAAACCCGACCTTTTTTTTTCATTTTGGAAATGGCCAACACCATGGAAACCCTTTTATTCTCTGCTTGCCTTGCAGTTCTGCCACAACATTTCAGTTACATGCATCCCCACAGCTAATACAATTAGGAGTGAAAAACCCGTCAAAGTTTTTAGGTTGCCAAAGTGACAACTGAAGACAAAGCCTGTTGTCAAAAAATGGAATTGTCCGAGGATTTTAGTAGTCACCTGATCAGAAAAAGTTCCTTCTCTCAAACTGTGCTGGAGACACCTGTGCTTTCCTGCTCTGGGGAATTTACAAAGGATTCAGGGCAGGAAAACTTGCTGAGGCAGGAAGCATTTCTCCTAACCAATATACCATTGTGTTAAAGTTGCTTTTTCCAGCTCAGTATCAAAAAGATTTTTAATTTTTTTTTTCTTGACACCCTCAGAACAATCAGTGCAATCACAATTACTTTGACAGGCATGCTGGAATTGGAGTAGGCAGAAAATGGCCTTAATGGGAATCTTTTACAAAGCAGCTGTTAGAGTGTGGTAACAAGACTCTGAATAAATGGCAGCTACATAACTTCCCCTAATCAGATTGGAGCAATCAGCTTGAAAAATTTTCCCATATGTTGAAGACTGGAGCTAAGGCCTAGGGTTATGGCAGGGACACAGGCCATGGTAAGGTTACAAAGTCTGGCTACAATTAAACACTCACTGCAGAAATTGTGATGATGCTTCGGGGAGCTATTGCACTTTAGCCATTTGTAATTGCACGTTCGGAAATTACTCACTCCAAAATTACTCGGGGCCCAGTTACACGGTTTACAAACACATGTTCTCAGAGAAAGGGAAAAACATTATCCTTCCAATGGGCACCATTTTTAGATTTTTTTTATGGTTATTAATTAAATGAAGCTTTATGAGATTGTTTACCAATAAGTTCATGTACTTTTTTAGGGAGTTCTATTTATCATTAATTAAATTATTAAGGCACATTTCTGCCTAGCAGGGTAAAATCTGCAATTCTTGCAGTCTTTTAATGCCCTGGTTTAATGCTCCTCCTGTCAGCACTCATTGAGTAACCCAGACAGAGCATTTCTCCTTAGTAGAGGTATTTCTTAGTTGTTTGCTGACTGCACCACACTTCTGCAGGACATGTTATCTAGAGCAGGATATGTGGGCTAGCACCTGATCTGTGTATTAGTGCTGCCACTTCACATATATTTTAGGGCTGCTAAAGTGTGAAAGTTATGTGGAAAATTAGCATGTCACAAGCTTTGTAATTATACAGCTTTTTATGAATTTAATGAAAAAAGACAAGGCCTTCAGGGTGTCTCTTTTTGCTGGTAGTTAATAAAAGGAAATTTTACATTATGTTCCAAAGCCTATCCTTCCTGCATTTCCAGATTCTGGGAAACAGACAGTGAGCCCAATGTGCTTTACAGTTCTAGAGAACAAGATGTACTGGTGACTGACAGCACTAATGGCCTGTCTCCTTCATTGAACATGAAAGGAGAAGCATAGGGCACCACGTATGTTCATGGTACAAGTGGGGCTGGTCAGCAGACCAACAGGAGGTAAGAATCATTTTAGAAAATGCAATCTACGCCCTTTTCAAATGCACTTGGTTCACATACAGAGCTTCAGAAAGATTGAGAGGTATAATGATTGAAATGCTGTTTGGAGACTTCACTCTGTATGGCAGGGCCTCCAGTAGTTTCCAAACAATGTTTGTACAAAGAATAAGACATGATCCTCTATATCTCATGGGAGGCTCTAAGAGTGAGAGAATTTTTCCAGTGCTGTGGACCACTTTTAAGATCTTCAGTGTTGTCTCATGACAGAAACTGATTGCAAAAACATACAAATGAACAACTACATCATCTGCTTTAAAGAGAGTAGATGTGATTTATTTTAGCTTCCAACAAAGGTGCAAAGTTATGAAACTTGAGGAGGAATTTGGATGACAAGTTGCTCTCCTATAGATGACAGAAGTTAACCAAATGGCCATCCTCATCTCCATGCATAGCCAGGAAACAAAAGTTGGCTCTTTGAGCAGGTAGCTCAGACCTGCTGCTCTGCATGGACATGGTTTGGCATCGGAGCACGTTCAGGGCTGGGATAGCACCTCTGAGTGTGTGTGCTTTCCGTGAGCCAAGGAGCAACCTGTGAGTAGCTGTGTCTCCCATGCTCGATGTGTAAAACATCTTGGTCTCACCCTTGCAAGTGTCCTAAGTGGCACAAACTAATGTAAGATCCTGTTTTAGGATTTAGTATGTTTCAGGCCCCCCTTTCTGTTTTGCAGCAAGTAGAGTAAAATCTTAAATTCTGTAAATATGAATTAGATTCTGTTGACAATGTGCTTGAATTCACTTCCTCGGCCAAATATTTTGGTTTGGTTCTTTTTCAAAATAATTATTAATTTATTAAAT
>VWYI01044331.1:5098-19387 GCA_013399455.1 Anthoscopus minutus
ATAATTAAGCAAGATAAATTGAATCTGCACAGTCATTATACACACCTACCCTTGAGTTCGAGGGTCTTCCCATTGTGTTGTCTTTGTGTTATGATTTACAAAATACACCCTATCATTTGAATCCACTCTTCTTTCTAAGGGAAAAAAAGAAAAAAATCCACTATACAACAACTGCATTGCAAATTTCTGTAACTGCCACTCCTGAAACCCACAGCTAATTAACTTACCCCAGCCTGGTGGTAAAGGCCCAAGTGGATCATTTTCTGCTGACAACATCGAAGCCTATTCAAAAACAAGAGGACTTTCAGTGAGGCCAAATATTATTCATATTATTTTCTCAATGTGTTCCAAGATTACCACTATGAACACTATTCATTCTGCAGAAAAACCCTATCATGCCGTTTTTAATCTTGTTTTGCAAAGAAACTTAGATTATATTATAATAAGATATGCTTTGCATACTTGTTTCCAACACAAGGTACCCTCCCTTTCCCTTCCTACAGCAAAATTGCATGCTCCTACAAAGAGTTGCAGTTCACATAAGTTTTGAGGAAGCATGTATCAGCAGATAAGCACTGAGTTCTTGCTTAATAACACGTTTTCCCATAATAAACATTTCCAAGCACAGTGACTACTGCCAACATAGTGGGTTTTACTTCCTCAAAACATGATAACTTCCCTGGATGTTTGGCTATTTTCAAACATTGCCATTTTTTTTTCAAATGCAGCTGCATTCATATGCAGATGGGTAAAATGGTATCAACATACAGAAAGGTTAAAAGGGAAAAAAAGGGATTACATTATTATGTAAACATGCTAAGCTCATAATATACTGTAACCTTGCAGAAGTCCCCAAGTAGCTCCCAAAAATGCAAAGCATGGGAAAAATAAAAATAAAAGGCAGAAATCCCACAGACTATAGGATACATGCTCTAATTTATAATTAAAGGTATCCACCCCTAAAATTTTGTGGATACTAACTTTTAGTGTGTGTAGGTGCAGAATGGAATTTTGATCTAGAGGAATCAAGCCATGTTTCCCAAAGCGTGACTTAGGAACTAATACTGCTTTATATAGCATTCACAATACAAAAATACCAAATAAGCATTTACAGGAGCAAATTCAGGCAAAAATATATATGATATTTTTTCTCTGAAGGAGAAATAGATCAGGATCAGGAGAAAATCCATTAAGTTACACTTAAAATCAAGCTGTGTAGTTGCTCCAGCCACCAGCAACTACATGTGAACAGAGAATTATCATTATTTCAGCAGCAAATGCAGTTAGTCTTTTCTGCTTTAGGAGACCACACAATCACAACAACCCTCTAACCAAAGACTTGTCTGTGGTGACTGTAAAAGAATAGCGAACAAAAGCAAAAAGCTGTCTGCCAAAGAACTGAATGGTGACATAGTTCAGATATTTCTGACCTTCTTAATGGGTCTGAGGATTTGTGTGTGGCTGCTGGCCACACAGAGCTGATATTCAACAGAACACACTGAAAGACCAGGCAGATTTACTTCCAAAATTACTACGATAGATTAATCCAGGTAAAAAATGTAGTAATTCAAATAATTGTATCCCATCTACTATTCCTTCTTCACACAGTTTAGCTTTGACCCCTCAAGGTAATTGAAACATTCTGTAACTGAAAGTATTAATCTACTTTTTCCCAAAAAATAAAATACAATCTCACTCAGACTGCTATATAGGCAGAATCCTGGTAGGTCACCAGAGCATGGAAAGTTAGCTATAGTTTGACCTTAACTATTCTAGAAGAAAACTACACAGAAGTACACTAAAGTAAAAAAAAAAACCACTCTTTCTTCAATATAATTTCAATTTTCCCTCTCGATAAACTGTGAGTTCTACCTGTGCAACAGATATAACACTTAGAAAAGAGAATTCTAAAGAGATGGAAACAGTCAAGTTTTCTTTTCTTTCAGGCATATTCTGTCTCACTAACAAATTGTCATTTATCGATTCTAAGGTCAGATGAGACATTTTAAGGAATGGGTCTGTGGTCTTCAGTAAGGGTTATCCTTTAATGAAGGAAGTAACATAATTTAATTTTAAAAATATGTTATTCACCAAAGGATAAATCTAGTCCCAAAAAAAAATCTTGGCATTGGAAAAGTGAGAATTTCTCAGATGTTTTATGCATCCAATCAAAGTACTACACAAGTACACAAAATTGGTCAAGCAAGAGTTTTTAGCTCGATGTGCTTCAGCTGTGATTCCTGGATTTGCATTAGAAGTTACCAGTGCATTTAAATACCTGACAGATGGTGCAAAAAGGATGGAGCCAGGCTTTTCTCACTGGTTCACAGTGGCAAGATCAGAGACAATGGCACACATGAAACTTTTTACTGGGAGGGTGACCAAGCACTGGTACAGGTTTCCCAGAGGGGTTGTGGAGTCTCCATCCTTGGAGACATTTACAGGACATCAGTCCTGGATGGCTGGCTCTAGGTGGCCTTTCCTGAGGAGGGATATTGGACCAAATAACCTTAAGAGGTCCCCTTCCAGCCTTGACTATTCTACTTTTCTCTAACTGCATAAAACAAATTTAATCTGATGTACAGCTCTGGGAGTTGAGAAGATTAGCAGTGATGCATGTTTCTGCTAATGCTAATGACGAGATGTAATGTCTAATTCAATAATGAGAGGTTGACATTTTTTAAATGTAATACTGCAGCATCCTTTACTTCAGAGAGGTGTGTGAATAAAGGCCATCAAACTCAAGCTTAGGTCTGCACATGCAGAGTGCTATTCCAGTGAAGCTGTTTTAGACTTGTACTCCAGTGGTTTAATCTTCAAAACACTCCAGCTTTGCTGTATATCACTTACAAAGTTTCTGGGATCACATGATTTTTTTTAAGAAGCAAAGCACAATTCTTAAAGTACACTGTTTAGAGCAACAGTGACACACAGGCACCATCTTTCTTCTCTCTGAAGAAACAACTATCCTATTTATCCAGTCACAGATGGGAAATTCTGACTCAAGATATCCTCTTTGAAGCTACTCATATTTTCTTCAGGCAGAAGTAAGAAACTATGTGAGAGAAATGGAAAATTGTAGGAAATTCCGGAGCTGAACCAGATGTATAACCTTCAAAGTGAAAGACTTGCCACTTGTATTAGTTAAGGACTTGTAATCTGCCCCTAAACAGTTCTGAAGGCTATTTAATGCTCAAAATAACCCCTAACAGCATTTACATTCCTCTTCAGCTTAAGTGACAGTTTTAGTTGTACCTCTTACTACTGTCCTTAGAAGTCTTATGTAAAATGCAGTACACAAGTCTGCTATCAGGGAACAAACTCAGAATGGAGTACTTTCTGCCTTCAAGGATGACTTTTAACGATTTTCAAAATAATGAGAATCTAAATTACTGATGCTAAATGTCTTTTAACATATATGGTTGAATAGTTACAAAATCCCTTTCTTTAAAGTTAAAGAACAAAAAGTACACCTGTGCCTCTGTACTAATTTCAAATTGTGTACACTTTACCGAGTAGAGGTATCGCTGGTTGAATTGTTGCATAGCTCCCTGCAGTTGATTCCGCTGAGATTGCCACTGCTCAAAGTTCCTCACTGACTCCATCGTTGGTCGCTGCCACGTCGTCGTTCTGGTGTTGTGGTCCACGTAGTAAACTCTCCCACGATCATCAACTCTTCTTTCCCAGCTTTCAAGAAACACAAATGTTAACAGTTACTCCTTTCAGTATTGCTACTAAATTATTTTCTCTTTATGCTAAATTCCCAGCTAGTACTTGAATGAACTACTGGAGTCATGGGCATGATCCCAATTTCTAAAGGACACAAAAGCACCCCAACTTAATTGGTAGATGAACAATCACAATGAGCCTACACAGACTTGAAGCAATTGCCTGCTCAGTTCTCTGTCACCTCATTTTTAACATTGTTAACACCTATTACTGCAAGTAACATTGGCAGATTTCACAGAGAATATTTTGCTGGGGAATCTGAGGTTTGGAACCAGTGCACTACTCTTAGTGGTGCCACCTAAATGAAGGTGATCAAATATGCATTATTTCATGCTTAAGTTTTAAAGGAAGAACAAAATACTTTAGTAGCTGTATTTCAACAAGTGATCAAAACTAGTGACATATCCAGTATCAACATTCCTGTAACAATAGCTGCAATAATATAATCAAATGAAAGCTAGAATTTCTTAATATATGATACAGAATAGAGTTTTGATGAACTGCTGTTTGTTCCCAGCAACAAACAAACAAAACTATAGTAAGTTTATCATATTTAATTCAAAAAGCCTACATTACCCAGGAGGTAAGGGCTGTGGTCTTTCCCACGTTGTAGTTCGTGTGTTGTGATCAACATAATAGGTTCTACCATGAGGATCCTTTCTTTGCTCCCACCTTCAAGACAAAGAGACTTGCATGTAAGTGAGGGTGCAAATACTTCCTTGGGCCTTCCCACTAAGACAAAAAAAGTACCTTGGCATTGAATGAATATACCATGGTCCAAAACCCATTCTAGAACACCAAAGAAAATTCACACCAGAATACAGAGCAGTTACTTCCTATTGAACTGGTATCACCATAAAGACTTCTTTAAAGGATTTCGCACATAATGAACATACATGAGTATTCATAAGCATTTTCCTATTATAATTAAGCTGGGAACAAAGTCAATTAATTATCTGCTCAATGCCTGAATACTAAAATAACCTCATTCCAAAAGTGCTTAGAGAGATGCATTCTTTGCATTTCCAAGTTCATGTCTCTCAAAAAAGAGTGTGTTTATATTTTGAAGTTATGTTCTCTGTATCCAACAAACAGCATTTTTCAGAGTGAGAGTGAACCTGAAGTGTGTGCTATCAGCTGTTTTCCTGTGTTTCTATTTCCTATCCTGATAAATTCTATATCCGATATCCCCTGGGGATTACTTCATTTTGCAAAACGATCTTATACTGAAGATGAAGCTAGGACCAAACATTATCAACAGCTTAAGTTTCTTGATGCTGAGAACTATCATAATGTATTAAAAGTATGTATAAATGGTGAGGAAACCAGGATAAACATTAGGTGAAAACCTAAACTGCTTGTCTGCATTTGATATATATTTGTTTTTCTTACATAAACACTTAATTAGTTCCTAAAAATGTAAGCAGAACACCTGGCCTGCTACTTATAGGACTGGATGTGCATTTTCTCACTATTGCAGAGCATTGTACAAAACTACAAAATCTTTTCTGCAATTCAAGAGGTTATATGTTAAGATTTCAAGAAGAGTAGAGAGGAGCAGCAGCATTTTACAAGTTCCTAGGGCTATACATAAGACTCAATTAGGCTGGAGTGATAAGAGTGCAGAGGGGAGAGGAAAGAAGGGGGTGTGGGGAACCAACAAATAAAAACCCCACAGAAACATGATCAGGGAGTGATGAAGAAAAGCAGCTGGCCATAGCATGCACTATGCCTGGAACTCATGACCCTCTCCTCAGTGAGAAAGCATGTAATTAATTAAAAAAAGAATGTGAGGAAAGAATTCCCATCTATAAGGACAGAGCACCTGAAAATTAAAAACTAAGTAATTCTTCCACAATTTATATACAATACTTCTAACTTTTTAAATGTTTGTTTTCCTGTTTATCTAACTGCAGAAACTGAAGTGAAGTGAAGTGTCACTAAACCTACTGAACCTCCTTCACAAGGAGCAAGTAGAACACAGGGTCTGAAAGATCAGCTACAATGACACAAGGTGTATATACACATTGGGTTAAGCAACAGTTTCTGTGATCAGAAAATGCTAAAATAGTTAATATTTCCAATATTACGGAAATGTTAGTATTTCTAATTTGAACTGAATGTATCTTCTCACCCCAACATGAAAGCATATATGAAAAAGGTTAAGATCCACATATTTATATATATATATATATTTGAGCATGTACTGTACTTTCACTTAATGCCTAAGCACATTTTTGATTTTGTATTTAAGACTACTAAAGCAATTTCTAACAATCTAGTAAAATTAAAATATTCTGGTTCTTCTTTGCACGTACATACATACACATAAAATCTTATTTTTAACTATAACATTATTGCACTCATTCTTACACAGCAAGCACCTCCTACAAGCATTTACAGACTGACTAGTCATTTTCACTTCTTTGTGCTTTGGTCCCTACTACAAAGAAACAAAGGAATATTTAATTGCAGACCCAGAAAGCTTGAAATTATCAAGTGAAAAGTCTTCATATCCATAATGCCCAAGAATTTGCCAAGATCAAAATACCATCTCAGCAAATCAGTTGTTACTTTCTGGGACAAGAGCAGCCAGTTATAGCAGCAGTACAAATCCCATTTTAGACCAAATAACCCCATCTCAGCCAGCTGACCTGCATTTGACAACCCCTGTATAGAATAAGTTTATGTTAACTCACATGCACATTTAGATGACACAAAATGATAGCATTAAAAGCCAAACAACATACCCTGGTGGCAAAGGTTCTGTACTGGCAGTACCAGGCTGCTGTCTCACAGGTTCTGCAGCTGCACTTGGCGTGGAGGAGGATTCCCTTGGCTTTGCTGCATCTGCTGCTACGCTGCTTCGAGCACTAGGCTGAGCACAGTCTGTTGCAGCTGCAGGTTCTAGTCCAGCAGACACAGCAGGTAATGCAGAAGGGTGGCTTTCAGAACAACTAGTTGCTTCTGCTGCTGACTGAGGTTCTGCTGTATCATTAGTGCAATCTGCTGAAGACACAGGCGCTTCAACTGAACCCGATGGAGCCTCAGAGACAGAGGAATTACCGGCCTCAGGTGCAGAGGCAGATGGCTCTCCATTAACTGAAAAATGGAAAATAATATTTGTGTGTCAGAATCTGAGATTTCCTTTTCAAATAGCCAACTTCCAGAGTAAATTACTTGAAAGGAATATATTTAAGTTGCACCTGTATGCCATAAGCAGCACTGTTGTATAAAATGACAAAAGGTCACAATACACTTGCCTTCAGTTAAAACTTACAGTTTACAAACCATTCTCTATGTTAACCTCCCTGTTAAACTGATTTCTTAGTTTCTGCATGTCTTGGTCAACTCAATGTTTCACCTTACTCTAGATTAGCAAGAGGCACCCATCTGCTTTCCACAAAACTGTATATCCTTTTTTAAAATTCTGAATTTATATTGAAGTTCAAAAAAGAATCTTTTTCAGTATGACATGAAAACAAATATTAAGAGATTACTCTATGAGACTTGGAAACCTAAGAGGCATTTCCTATACATAATTTCTTTTCTTTTTCAGAGCTAAGCTACAGAACCCTACAATTAACACTACATCTGTGTGTGACTTGGAAAAAGAAAATCCCCCTTCAAAGGAGGGATTAAAATATAAAAACTATCATTGGCTAACACAACTTTCATAGTTCAATGAATTAAGAAAATTATTTTAAAATCACAAAGTAAATCAATTCTATCTTTTAAAGAAGAATAAAAATGCCATCAAACTAAAGCAAGAACAATCGTGAAAGGTTTAAAGCCAGCATGGATTTAGCAGGCAAAGGGTGCTAAGAAGGCTTTATTAGTCCCAAGCCCACTTGGCCAACAATACACCAATCATCTGCTTAACAGAACAGTATCTCAGCACATCAAGATCTTGTCTTAGACAAGTGAAGGTACAGCACTCTGTAGGGCACCCATTAAAAAAGGCCCTATAAAAAGCAGTGCAACATCATTCAGCACTTATATTTTCTGCACCACTAATCAGCATCATACAGTGACAATTCTATTCATACTTAGTAGCTTGTACTTATTTTAGAGTTGCAACTGTTTTCTACGGGACTAAGGATATACAAGACAGGCTTCAAGCAATTTTCTTACCTTACAGTATATTATCACCTTACCATGCTAAGTTCTGAAACTAATGTAATCCTATACTCTTAACCTTATTGATACACATTTGAAAAATTTAACCCTACACTAGTCCCTACAAAATGTTGTTTCATTATTTTAAAAAGTTCACTTGTTTAATTCTGTTATCAGAATTTAAATTAGCAAGTCAGTTTCTTTAAGGAATTATGACTGCACCATATGAATTTTCTTGATATGCATCATGATAAGTATGATTTTACAGGCAACAGATTTTTAAGTTCTATAAAGGCAGTAATTTTTGAACTAAACTTTTCAAAGATAACACATCACTGCTTCCAGATAGCACAAAAGAAATTATCTACCTATAAGACATACCAAGATTTTATATTGTTTCAGCATGACATGAAAACTATGAACAATTTGACCAAGTTTCCTCAAATTTCTACTTAAACTAGCAACAACTTAACTTACGTAAGAAAAAAGCCAACCAAAATTCCAACTTGCATTTAAAAAATTCAACTTTTCCACATGAAAGAGTGAATAGAATTATATAATAAAGTTAGAAGCAAAAAAATGAAGAAATCATCTGCTCTATTAGAAAGTTCATCTCCAAAACAGATGTATAAAACATTACATCAGACGATTACTTCACCAATTATGCCTAAAACAGCAATTCTGGCAACATCACATAAAATTACAATCCTGCTAAAGCACAACAGTGGGAAAAAAAGTGTCATCAAAAAATGCCAGAGATCTGTTTTATGCCTTGCCTTAAAAACATCTTCATCCACTGGTAGATTAGTTGATTACTCCTATATCAATGCTTCAGTGCAAGCTCAGTGATGATTTCATCAATATTACCACTTTGAACAAATCAATTATTTTTCTATTACCCTGTCCTAATAACAGATTTCAAATGGCTCTCTCTGCAGTTGAAGAAAAAGGAAGCAATGCCTTAATAATATATATGCCCTCTAGACTTGAGCTGCAAAAAGAAGGGAATCAAATTAAAGTTCTCCAAATAGAGAAAAGCTGCAGAGAAGACCTAATTTAATTATTACTTTTTAAAGTTCATAATTGTTTCTGTTATCTTCCAACCATACCAGTATTTTCCACTCTGTTACCGAGAGGTTGACACTCTATTCTACCCTTTAGTACCAACTTGCCTATTTCTATTTAAGGTCACCTTTTCTCTCTGCTATCACTGTCGTCTCTCTCAAACAGCTGAGAAAAGACAAAGGGCTTAGAAAGCACAGTCATTATTAGATACTAGAGGAATAAAAATCAAAAGACTTGCCTTTTTTCACTGGTTTCACTGAACCAAAAGTGAACTGTAGTCAGAATCTTTTTTTTTGTGTTTAAGAGGAAAATGAAATTCAGTATTTGCCACTACCTGTTTTGAAATGGAATTTTTGAAAAAAATTGAAGGCACGGAAAGTCTGCAACACATCTCGACTCAGAGCACAGCAGTTCCCTGCCTAAATCAGATTTATGTAATGTCATGAAAAACTTAACCATAGTTACTCAAATTAATTTTGAAAGAAATCTCATTTTTCCTCCAAACAGTAATATGGTTTCATCATGTGGGACAGAAAAATGAAAGATTGTGGACACTTTAATCTTTCTTCATCAGAGAAAAGAACTTATGATATAGTGTGAAACTCAGTATACTTAAGAATGGGTCTACTGCAGAAAAAATTTACAGAAGTGGACACACAAGGTTGTAAATTCAAGCCACATCCTTCCAGTACTTTTGAATTCCAACAAAAAATTTATAGAAAAAGTAGCTCAACTTGAGATACAACTAGACAAAAAAGCCTCATGGAACAGGTTCCAGTAAGTCTCCCATTCTTACCAGTGCTGTTGACAGGCTGAGCTTCAAGTGGTTTTGGTACTGGTGTATTTTTGGGTCTGGCTGCAACATGATTAGGAGATGGTGTGCTGTCTCCATTAACAGCTTCTACACAGAATGTATTCTGTATTACAGAGCTGGAAGGTACTTGATTGTCTATCCCATTAGAAATGTCACAAGCAGATCTTGGTAAAAATAAAAGATGATTTTAGGTTATTACAAGCAACATATTAAACAGTTATGCAACTAAAATAAATGCTACACTACACCATGCTATAGAAACAAATAAAGAAATTGTGGTAAATTCAAAACTGCTTATAGCATGGTGTTTGCAGCCTAGATAATTGTTTTGATCTAGTACTTGACTGGCAAGAAAAAGGCAAGAATCGGTTTTGAGGATTTCAGATACTTAAAATAGGTAAAAGTTTCCATTTTCACTTTCTCTTTTAATGACATATTAGAATTGAATTTAACAGACTGTAGCAACTGCTGCATTTTTCAAAATTGCCTTAGGGACCCTTCCAAAGTACAGCCATAAGCAGGAAAGCTTTTTCTCTCATTAAGCAAGAGGAATACCTGGTTTTGTTAAGTCATATCACTAAAAATACCCATAACATAAGAAAGCAACGAAATTCTCCCTCAGTAAAAGGAAAATAAGATGAGCCTCTCTATGCATTGGCAGAATGGGACACTGTGAGGACAAATACACACAGGCAACTCTGTGTTTACAAAGCCACATGTAAATAAATGCACTTTAAGGGCTTGTGAATGGAAAGTTCTGTTCAGTTACAGCAGTACATTGGTTTTTTACTTAAATCTCTTTCAGAATGCTTAAAGTCATCCACTAGAGACACATATTTTGAACATTACACTCAATGACAACTCCTTATTAACTCAAGGAGTAGAGGTTAAATACTGAAATCACACAGGTGACAAAAAAAGTGAGAACAGTTAGAAGTCCAACTTTGTGGAGTAAGAAGGGAAGGAGCATTTCCAAGCTACCTCACCCAACTCCAAAAGAGCAGTATAAACAGAGAATTGAAGTATTATCCCTTTTCAGCTCTGGACTACAAACTCAATTTACCTCCAACAGACATGCAGAGAAGCTACCTTAAAACTTTTCTTCATCTCTTAATTTTAAAACTGTAAATCAAAACTGCTGGATAGTTGTGTGGAAAACTGCTGGAAATTAAAATATCAACACCAAGAGCAGGGTCCCAGTAAAAGAGATTATCTCCATCAACAATAGCTGAATGAAAACAAATTATTGTTACTACTGTTTCAAAATGGTAAGCAGATGTGTTTTAAATCACTTTTAGCAGTCTCAAACATTTCTTATGAAAAAAAAAGCAGAAGCAACTTTTTATTTTCACTCTCTTATCTTGAACATGCACCAAGGAAGAGACAAACACCCATAAATTCAAAAAAAGAATCAAGGCAAGCATACAAAGACAAATGTGTCCCTGTCACTCAAGTGCATAGCAACTGGATGTTTTTTCACTCCAGTTAGTGTCAATAACTTAAACAGAAATGGGTTCACACAAGGTAACTGAGCAACCAGTAACATTAAATTGATCTGAATTGACCTGTTTGTCTTACTAGAGATGAGGGGGCAAAAAAAATCTATTCCTACTTCTCCCCAGCCAGTCCTTGAGAGGGTTATAATGGTAGAGAAGCCAAGAATGCAGCTCTTAATTGGTCTGAATGTCTTTTTCTTGCCAGTTCAGGAGGAAACAGGCCTTGGCCTTAGTGTTACAAAAACTGCTTGTGAAACTCAATATGAGTCTCTTTAAGTTCCTGATCATGACCTTAAAAGGCTGAGGAGGAAGTAATTCAGGCTTTTTTTTCCCTTTTCCTTCCGTTCAGGCGCTACATTGCAAAAAGCTGGTGGACATTAAGAGAAATAGTTCTTAAGCAGCAAAAGAAAATAAGTTGAGTAAGTGTATAAAAACACACTGCTCCCCTAATTTCTGCTGTAGCATTTTATAGATTTCCAATCAGTTGAACTAAATTATGTAATTATCAAATAAATAATGTTTCTAAAAACTGTGGCAACATAATTTAGACCTCAGCAGCTGAAACCTCTCATCTTCAAAACTATTAAGAAAAAAACCAAAACAAAAAGACTCACCAAAACACAAACATTTCAACTGATAAATTTGCTAATACACTTTATATCACATAAAACACAAAAATAAATTCCAACCTGGATGAACTTCTTGCTGAAGCATCTCTGCTCTCATGTACAGCCTCACCATTTTGCTGAACTTCTACTGAACAATAAGAAACAAATTCAACAGAAATACTCTATTATATCTGTTTGAAATCTTAATCCAAATATTATCATCTGACTGAATTATTTTAACTTACTGGTTGCTGATGAACTGAGATTTGTAAGAGATTCTTGTTCAACAACCAAACCATCTAGCACAACTGTCAGTTCACCTGTTTGCACCATGCCACTCTTGTTTTCCAAAGAGAGTTTCAACTGTTCTTTCACCTTCTCCACTAAAAATGGAGTTGGGATGGGTAGAGGATGAGAAGGAAAGAAGGGGTAAAGGAAAAATTAAATTCTAAATAATATTAGAAGAGACCTTCAACACACAAATGTGATATATGCATTTAGTTCTATAAAACTAAACATCAGAGATATTCAAATCAAAGCAGAAATCACTACGCAACTGTATATTTTAACATCCACTGTGTAAATACACACTTTATTTTAAAAAAGAACTGTCTATTTACATAGTAAATTCTATAGGTATGCTGAAGAATCCATTTAAATAAATCCAGTACTTTGTTGTTAATGATTTCCCAGATCTGCCATTTCCATTAAACCCTTTGGAAATTATGCACTACTTACATAACATGTGGTGGCTTGAAGTCAAACAACTTCTCAACCACACATCCAAATATTAAAAGTCACTGGGAACACCTCATTTTACAACCAGAGTCTATATTAATTTCTCATAGCACCTTCCAAAACTAATTCTAAAAGACCACTTTAAAAAACATCTCTTTGAGGAAAAAGTAAATGCAAAGACTGCATAGAGTCCTCCCTCAATTTTAAAACGATTTTTAATAAAGCCTTGCTAGCATTTTCATAGATTGCAACTCCAAGGATTAAACAGTAAGAGAGTGGATGCCTCAGGTACCCAAAGGTTAAATCAGAAACTATTTTTACCAGAAGTAAATTTGAAGATAACTGATGGTGCAGTAAAATAATTCAATCTGACTGACAAGCAATACCCACATTTGTAGAGAGACATATATAATCTAGAGGTAAAACACGCTAGGGATGCTACGTAATTCTCTCTAAATCAACTGTTACAACAGTTAAAGCTGCATGTCATAAATCCAAACACAGTCAGCTAGGAGTTCACATTAATCAGGTTAAAATGATTAAGATCTTTTAGCATTTGTACTCTCAGATTAAAAGATTAGTTTTTAAAGATATGCCATCATATTTCCCTCCATATGAGAGCATTCCAAGTTAAATTTAAACTGGGCACTTGCATGCATTAAATTAGCAATTCCATTTTATTTTCCATTCTTAGCATGTATCATAAGTGAACAATAAACATGAAAACAGGGGAAGCTGCCATAAACTATTGCCAGATACCCCCAAGCTACTACTTGAAAGAGCAGGTCTGACAGTGTAGTTGGGCAGCAGTTACATTGCTGTGCTACAGTGGATTTTAAAGAACTTTAAATCTCTGCAGCAAGCACAAAGTTCTTAAATCTACGGGATTGCTGATTTAGCAATATTCATTTTGGAAAAAAGTGCTATCTAAAAAAAAATAAACTAGCCTATCACTGAACTGTTTAATTTATACATTTTTAATTCTTGCAAAGGGTGGTTGGTTCAACTTATTTTAACAGGTTATCTTCCTAAACCAGATCAACTGTTGGCTGTAGTTCAATTGAGCTGGCAAGAAAACTATGAGGTCTGTGGGCAGAAATTTGATACCCATGGCGTTTAGCAGAAAAAGTAACCAAATTAATTCTAACGTTTCTGCATTTAGAGGACTTCCTGCTCCATATTCATCAGTAAAGAGCCTTCCAAGTGCTGCATTTTACAATAGATAACAATAAGTAGATGAATGAAGGATACCAATTTGATTATTCTACAAGTGAATTCTTAGATAATACAATAAGTGTTAAGTCGACTGACGTGCCCAAATAAGACACATTGCACATAAATTACTTTTGGTGCAATGTACAGCAAATTCAGTCAACCATATCCTGAAAGAATTTGTCAAGTTGTTAGATCCTACCTCCCCTGGATCTACATAAAATGTTAACTATTGCGTTAGAACTTGTTAAAATATTACCTACTTGTTTGTGATTAACATTATTATAACCCAGTTTCTTCTGATAACAGTTTTCGCATTTAAAAAGAAAATTTTCTGCCTATGAAATTTACTGCTGAATCATTATAATACTTTTGAAGAAGCCTCACTTAATTTTGTATTCCGTTTCAATTTTCTGTCAGAATCAGAAAAATTTAACTTTTTTTTGGGTTTCCTTTCCCCCCACCTTTCTAAACAGTCACTTCAGTTTTATATATATATAACTTCTGA
>VWYI01044335.1:0-20964 GCA_013399455.1 Anthoscopus minutus
GGTTATAGTGTTTGGGGTCTATATAACCAGGATGATTCCCTGTGTACTTTGTTAGGTTTGCCTGCAATATTTTACATCTCTAGTGGAATTGTGACACAGATTAAGACATGCAAATTCAAGTGTTTGAGTGTGAAATATTCCTTAAGACGGGTGAAAAGGAAGAATTGAGGAACCACAGGCTAATCAATCCCCTCAGTCCCTGGGAAAGTGAAGGGACAACTAATACTTGAAACCATCTCCAAACACATGAAGGACAGGAAGATAATTGAGCATAGTCACCATGGATGTTACAAAGGGGAAATCATGTTTAACCAACATTCTACAATTAAGTGATTAACTTGGAGGACAAGAGGAAAGCAGTGAGTGCTCTTTACGCTGATTCTACTAAAGCCTTTGACCTTGTTTCCAATAACATCCATATAGACAAGATGACAAATCACAGGTTAGATAGGTGGAAAGCAATGTAGATTGAAAACTGGCTTAACAGCTGGGTCCAGAAGGTGATGATAAGTGGCATGGAGTCCAGCTGGAAGCAAGTAGAATACCCTAGGGATTGGTGCTGTGGCAAATACTGTTTGACGCCTTCATAATGACCTGAACAGCAGGACAGTCAGCCCCCAGGAAGTTCACAGATGATAAAAAAGTGTGAGAAGTGGCTGATACAACAAAGGACCTGATGTCTGGAGGGATCTTGACAGGATGAAGAATTAAACTGAGGAGAATTCTGTGATGTTCAACAAAGGGAAATTCCTGAACCTGGAGAACTATAATCCCAGCCACCCATATAAAACCAGCTGGGAAGTAGGTTGTCAAAGACCATGGGGTCCTGGTAAACAGGACCAGAAGACTGAGGTGTACCCTTGCAGCAAAGAAGCTGGCAGTGTACTAGGCTGTATTTTGAAGAACATGGCCAGAAGGTCAAGGACAGGGAACCTTCCCCTCTACTCAGCACTGGTGAGACATATCTTGAGTACTGTGTTCAGTTCTGGGCATGTCAGTACAAGAAGGATTAAGGGACTGAAGCTTCTCACATGAGAAGAAGCTGAATGAACTGGGAGTATTCAGCTGAGGGAAAAGATGTCTCTGGAGGATCTTTTTAACATATACAGACACCTGATGCTATATAACAAAGTAGAGACAGCCAGAAGCTTGTCAGTAGAGTTCACTGACAGGATGAGACAATGGCCACAACTGAAAATACAGAAAGTTTCACTTAAATGCAAGAAAAATCTTTCTACTGCATGGGTGATCAAACATTAGTGTATATTACCCTGATAGGTTATGAAATTTCCACTTGTGAAGATACCAAAAGCCAACCTGGACATGATTTGGGCAATCTGCTCTAGATCTCCCTGTGTGAAAAGAAGGGTTGGACTAGATGATCTCAAAAGGCATCAATTCTGTGATCTCAGCAATTCTGTAATTCTGTGATATTCTTTATTATTTGAGTTATTCAGGCCACAGTAAGGTGGACACTGGTATTTGAGAAGCTGAATTGTTATTTGAACTTGACTGAACTTGATTAGGTTGCCTATGTGTCTATCTGGTTCCACTTTACATGTATGACAGTACCTCTGATATACAGAGCTGACAGATATGGCAAAGGATAGATGTAAATCTTACACTATTGTTAAGTCCTATCTGCAATCTTATCATATTACTTTAGGGTGTCTCAGATTGTGATGCCTCAGACATCCTCTGTTCTAAAAGCAGGCTGATGAATAGCAGGACTCATGTACACTAGACATATATTTAGTATGTTTAGATGCTATAACTCTATTTACACTAGAATGACAGTACATTAAATTGTTTCCCATTCAGAATTAGGTCTTACAGTTGAAAAACTAATTGTGCATAACAAGCCAGACTTCTTCCTTGGCAAGAAATGTATTAGATGGTCCTTTCTTTGTCTGAACTAAACCAAATTTATATGAGGACGACGGCACACAGTTTTTGAGGACCAACTGTGTAGAGTTAAAATTAACGTGTTGATAATTGATGTTGTTTCCATTTCTAGTCTCCCAAACGTATAAAATTTGGGATTCATCATAATGAGGATTTCATCATAGTCTTTGCACATTGTGGGTGGAGAAATTAAATTTATTATAGATGTCTTTGATCAAAATTTCTGGACAGGTTAGAATATCTCATGCCTCCCTTGCAACAGTGCAACCTGTTCTGCTTTGGGCAAGTTAGATTCTGGTTTTCAAAAGAAGACTCAGAGACTATATTTCAAAATCAGATTATGATGGATAGTCTATCATATTTCATTGGGGTTTTCTTATGTAAAGAGGAGAAAAAAGTCTGCTGTACATCTCAAAGTATTAGTTGTACAAGACAAATTGTAGAAATATTTGTCCCCATTTTTTAAAAAAATTGGTTTTTGCTAGTATAGCTCAAAGCAATTTGTTGTCAGTGCTTTATAAGCATAAGTGTGTTAAAATCTGTATTGAGAAAATATCAATTTCCATGGTAGTAGCTGTTTACATAATGGAATGAACAGCTTAAAAATGTTGAGAAAATAAAATATAACTCTATTATTTCTAATGAGCTAACATGATGATTAAAATTGTTGACTAAACAGTATTTATCACACTGTGAGCAAAACCTTAACCTGACTATACTGCTAAATTCAGACCTTATGAGCTTCTAGGGAGTCAAATGGTTTACCCTTGTTAAATTCTTGCTCTTTTGATGAGGACATATTTACATTAAATGCAGAAAGCATCTTACCAGCAACCTTGCAAACATTTAACAATGCTGATTTTTCCATTTCCAAACATGTCTGTTCTGTGAGAATTCCATCCACATTCATGTGACTCTGCCAGATGTGTCAGTAGGCTGTTCAAGGATAGACATTAGACAGCTTTGAAAAAAACATGAATCAACATTTAGCTTCAAACAGAATTAGAGTGGAGTTAAACTGATATCAAAGAAGGTAGGAAGTTTGCCTTGTCACAATGAGAAATACAATTGTACAGTATGTTTCAGCAAGTGAATTTTCAGGTAGCATTTTGCATCAGTGCACTTATTAATCTGTATATAGATTTTTTTGTGTTTATATAATAATTATTAATTTATTTTATTTGACATAAATTTATTTAAAATATAACTTTTATCTTGATGTTTTTAAGAGTGTTAACTTATGTTTATGGTATTGTATATTTCACTTCTCATAAATGCTCTTTTCATGAATAAAGCCAGATCTTGGTTGGCATTCCTTCTTTCCAGATCTTTTCGTCATTAATAAATGTGTTACTGCCTAAAAATTAAATTTGACGTGAATAGATTTCTTTTTAGCCAAGAAATAATTGTTATTTACAATACTGGGAAATAATTTGGTATATGTAAGATGTTGTACTGAATTTAAATACATATTTTTGGATAAAAATAAAAATCCTGTGTCCAGTTCTCATGCTTTGTATCTGTAAGGACCAATTTGTAGAATTAAGGTGACCTAGATAAAATTCAAGGTAATAAGGTACAATTTGGAAGAATTGGCCCCAATCAAATGTCATATATTGTATGGCTGCTTTAAAGTTGTACCAACTCCACAAACTAGGCAAGATTTCTTATCATATAAACTCTGAAAGTCACTGAGAGATACTAAATCAGGAGAGTATTTTACCACTTTTAGTCATGTTTTAAATGTTTGCTCTATTAATGAGAAATATCTGGTTTTGTAGAAGGAAAAAAAAAGACTTGAGAGTATCTCAATAAAACATATGTTGGCACGTATCTTGAAAGTTTGAAGAAGAGGACATGGACTGGTTCAGTGAGAATGTGCAGCTCATAATTTTACAGAAATAGCAGCGCACAAATCATTACGCTGTCATGTTTAATACATGAGAAACACCATGCAGAGAATATGCTTTGTTACATTATAATGGAATACTTCTATCTGTGAGAGTTCAAATATGTGTATTTCCTAATGGTCAGAACATAACATTGTCTGGAATATTCTTCAATTGAAGTCTTATCCACCAAGAATTTGCAGCTCCCATAGAGATCAAAGAATTTCAAATTTGCTTAATTTCTTTCAATCTTTTCCCTTGAGTTCAACATGTTGAGTTGACCTTTAGTGTACTTAATGATGACTTCCTTTGTTTGCTTGGTTCTTTTAAGGAAGTTGTTTCTTCATGCCTTTCCTGAACAAATCTGTGGGGACACAGTTTAATTTTCTTTTAAGGAATGTCGGTGACTAGTTTTTTATATTTATTTGGTATTATCAAAATATGTTGACCATGTAAAATGTATAGAACAAAATGAGTTGCAAAGATGTAAAGCCTAATGCCATCTGGGTTTTTGCAACACCCCATGGAACTTACAAAATAATTATTTGGTCCCATGTGGCTACAATATTTTATGTAATAGTGTTACAGATGAGGTTTTTTTCCTAAGCACAATTAAAAGCAGAATTTTTCTTTTAGGAATTTCATGCTGTCATATTTTTATTGGATAAAAAATTGTATTTTTAACTAAATTTATAAAAAAATACTTCAGAATGGTGTGAAGAGAAAGCAAAACTCTCCTTTTCTTTTTAAAATGCAAATTTCATCAGGAAACAGGTCAAATCTAGAGGTCATCAGGTACACAAAGCAATTTAAAATTCTCTTTTATGAGACTTTTCTGAGTAGCAGAGCTGCTTTATATAATTTCGTATTTCTTATGGAATGAACAAATAAGCAATACTCTTTCCATATTGCTTCATTTTGTTCAATTTTCCATCTTCATTATGTTTTAGTTTAACTGCTCTTCTGTCATTTTGCACATTTAACAGTATTATATCGTAATATTGATGAGGTGTTAGGTACTAAGACTGTGGTGTTTACTTATTGAAAAAACAATGTGTCTAATACTACT
This sequence comes from Anthoscopus minutus, assembly GCA_013399455.1. Classification (NCBI taxonomy): domain Eukaryota; kingdom Metazoa; phylum Chordata; class Aves; order Passeriformes; family Paridae; genus Anthoscopus; species Anthoscopus minutus. Next base: position 4,864 of record VWYI01044335.1, read on the forward strand.
CACTGTATCAAGTTTACTTTGAAGAAGTGTTTTCAAGGTAATTTCACAAGCTTTTATTTCTATTCTGGACACTGCATACCATGATTCAGTGTGTGTATATTTTCTGAACTGATATTAGTTGATTGTAGTCATAGTAATGTTAAACTGAAATAAGATATGCATGTAGTATAGTTATGAAAATACCTGTCTAGTAAATAGTGCACTTATTGAGTCCTAAATGTGTGTATGGTTTTCAGTGTTATGGTTGTATAAGATAGCTTGAGCGTGTCCCATTTTCACCCCATAAATTAAAGCTGGCCAGGGTCAACTGTAAGTTATGTTTATTTTTTTCTCATTGAAAGTATTCGCTTTTTAAATATATTTAACCTTTTCTTTTTTTCTTTTTTTTTTCTTCTTCTCTTGGAACTGCCACTTCTTTATGTATTTCTCCCTTCCTTTGAAAGATGCACACCCTCTGTCACGTAACTGGAAACATTCCTGCAATGCATGCAATTTCGTGTACATGTGTTACCACAGTTCACATTCTTTTAAAAATAACCACTTCTCAAATTAAGCAGACTTTTGATATCTCAGACAGTAATGGAGTGCATGCATGCTACCACAGATAGGTATGCCACTACAGGCCATGAAATTGGTTATTAATCAGTAAGCTGAAAAGAGGAAGAAAGGACATATCCCAGGTTGGCATTGGCAAAAATATCTGCGACTGGAACTGCACAAAAAGATTGTTTTCTGTTAACCTTACTGAAAAAAAACTTAACTGTGTGCTATGTAGCTGAGCGTCTGTTTTCTCTTAGCTTATAAGCAAATAGAAACTGAGACGTTGTTAGAAAAAAAAAAAAGAGGAAGGAAAAAAAAAAGAGAAAACAAAAACCAGAACTGATTTCAGTACAAAACTTCATCATGTCTATTTTTATTCTTCATATAGTGGTATTGAAATATATCACCTGTGCCTTGCTTATGAGGATTCTTCAGTGTCATTTTTAATAGAATTTACTTTTTACTTACTTAAGGGTCTGGACTTTGTTAGAGATAAAATTCAGTGATGAAAACACTGAGCATAATGAATTTTCATTGTATTTAGTTGAAGTCTGCTAAAATCCAATGTTTGCATAACTTTTATGATAAAAGCAAGACACCCAACTTGGCTGTATTTGTATTTCAAATGCTGTGCTCTGAGGAGATCAGGAATATATTTCCCAAACTTTTGGTCTTTTCAGCATGTTCATTCTTCCTTTGCACAGCAGCTGTAGGAAGTACTGATAGCCTTTTCTCTTCATAATTAATCTGAGAAAAAGATTCTACAACTTCACCCTTTTTCTTCTCTCATATAATGGAGAAACACCTCTAGGCTCTCTACCACTAACATTACTGCAAAATTTCTCTATTCACTTATTGTCATCATGCAGAGTCAAAAACTATTTTGTGCATTCCACACAACAGTACTCTTGATGGAAATAGAGATTTTAGATCATGGATTGTGCAGCTGCTACACTGACTATGATCTTTATCTTATATTCACACTAAAGACAGCAAGGAAAATTCTTATTGTAATCAGTGGTGTAATGGAGACTGAATCCAAAATTTATACAAGTGAAAGGTGATAGTGAGAATTGAAAACTGTAATAGATGTATTTCAGTGGTACTGGAAATAACTGCAGATTACTGCTTCCAGCACTTTCAAATATATTGCGGTGCACCCAGGGTAATTTGCTAGGCAAGCATTTAGTGCTGCTAAACCTGCATGTGTCACAGGACAGTATGGGAGAAATGAGGAGCTGGAGAAAGCAGAAAAAAAAGAAGCAAAAAGGAACAGCTATGAATTTTCTATGAAATTCCATACTCTTGCTATTTTTTACCCCAGCAAATTGGTGTTTCTATTATGTGCCAATTATTAGTTTTACAGAATTCTGTTTTAGTGAATTTTCATGAAGTAGAAAAAAAAAGAGATGCAATGCAGATGGAAATGGAAACATTACAAAAGCAGCTGATGTTCATAAATAAATTAAGCAGTTTGGCATACAACGACTGTACTCAGGAAGAATACATATTAGCAATTCTTTGTTGTATTGATCCTTTAAACTAAGGCATGTGTGCCATAGTTAAACACTTTTGTGTATTTTAAAGCTGTCATTTGTAAGTTTGAGCAAAGTACAATAGTCCTTAAGGGAAAAAGCCTAACAGGCAGACTTGCAGTCAGAGTTCACTGTATTTTCTTCATCTTTAATTCAGTAGGAAGCCTTTCTAAGTAGGAAATGAGGGTTCTATTCATACTTGCCACTGGAGAGCTGCAGTTCATAGACTGGGCTTCATTGTCTGGACTTGCCATGCACAGTGGGTGTGTAGCTACCAAGCCCTTTTTTCCCTAAGCATTGGGTGGATCACTGTAAGATCAGAGGTGGTCCAAGCTGATACAGCACCTTGACAATCTGATTTGGCCTGTTGTGACCTATTATACTTTATGTCACATCATCTGCTACCTAAAATAACTCCTGAGCACATTATTCTCTCATATTGTCTAGAAAGCACAAATTTGTTTCACGCTTACTTTCCATGTGAGTGAAATGTATGAATATGTGTGCACAAATTTAAGATTTATTGCTTTCTTGTTTACTTTGAAAGAGTCTTTACTAAAAGCAACTGACTACAGTTACATTATCAAGGATTTAGCAAGAAAAAAATATATGTATAAATAATAACTTTAAGAGAATGTGAAAAAATTTGGCTCTGTTAGGATTCTACAGCTTTTAGCGCAATGCTGAAAACAAATCTGAAGAAAATCCTTAAAAAAATACACCATAAATCCTCATGTGATATTTAATGCAGATTCATAGAATCATAGAAAAATTTTGATTGCAAGGAGACTTTGAATATCACCTCGTTCCTATCCCACCCCAGTCCCTGCCATGGGCAAGGATGCCTTTCACTAGGTCAGGTTGCTTCAAGCCTTGTCTAACCTGACCTTTGCCCATGGAGGGAGCATCCACAACTTCTGTGGGAAGCCTATTCTGGCGCCTCATCACCCTCAAGGTGAAAAATCTCTTCCTCATATCTAAACTAAATTTACTCTCTTTGAGCTCAAAAAATTGCTACCAATATCTACTGGTTTTGTAATTGGGATTCCTTCTCTGCAAGACTGCTCTCAATCCATTCAACACCCAGTTTATACATCTATTTGCCTTGGCCCAGCTACAGACTTTACACTTGGCCTTGATATATTTCTTGAAGTTCACACAGGCCCAATCCTCAGGTCTATCAAGGTGCCTAGGATGGCATTCCATCCCTCAAGTGAATCAACTGCACCACTTATCTTGGGGTTATCCACATGCTGTAGATGCTTACTTCCACTGTCTAACAGGGCAAATGTGGACCCCTGGGGGAGACCATTTGGTGCTGATCTCCATTTGGCGACTGAGTCATTGACTGCGACTCTTTGGATGTCTCCATCTTTCCAATTTCTTACCTATCGAATAGCCCATCCATCAAACTATGTATGTCCCGTTTAGCAGAGCTGTGTAGGATTGTGCCAAAGGCCTTACAGAAGACATCTGTCACTCTTTATCCACCAGCATGGCCACTCCATTGCAGAAAGCCAGAGACTAGTTAGGCAGAATTTTTGTTCCATGAAGCCATGTTGCTATCTCCAGTCACTTCCTTGTCATTCACATGCCTTGACATAACTTCCAGGAGGATCTCTTCCATCATCACGGAAGCTGAATGGTCAGTAGTTTCCAGGAGCTTCATTTTTACACTTTTTTAAAAAAGGCGTGATTTTTCCTTTTTTCCAGTCACAGGGGACTTCACTTGATCAGTTCTTAGGTTCTTCAGAATCTTAAAGGAATACAGTATAATTTATAAGTGAGGAACTAAATAGAACAAAACTGTTACTTTGTAGTAGTTAAATGAAAATAAACCATGCCAAAATTCATGACAAAATTTAATTGTTGAGAGTCACTACAATTATCTCACTCAAATGGGTGGAATACACTATCAGGTTTGGCATGTGATAATGATACTTTGGAAAATGTAGTTGTGTGTTGTTTGAGAGGAGAAAGGTGTCATTCAGAGCACAGTTTGTATGGAGCAAAATAATTATACGTATCATAACATATAATTATCTTGCTGCTGGTTTGCTGTCTTCAGCTAAAGGAAAATAATTTCTGATTAAACAACTTGGTCATCTGTGGACATGATTTTCTGAGCCTGAGAGAGTTTTCAGCCTGTCAGTGACTGATCTGTTCCCAAGGGAAACTTTCTCTTTCAAGAACTGTATTTTGTAAATAGGTTTTGGTTCTCAAAACAATGTCACACAGATGCTCTGAATGTGTTTGTCTCTTGTTCCACCAATGGGACCAGAGAGGTGGTTCCTTTGGCCAATCATGTTAACCTGTATCAGAACACCTTATAAAAAGGGTTGCAGACCCCAAAACAAAGGCTTCCTGACTCATCTGGGGTCAAACCTTGCTGTTGTGATTTGAATCCATTTTTCTATTTCGTGTCCACTAAGGACAGTCATCCAGATTCTTGCTATACATTTCTCTGTGGAAATGTGTTTACATTCTAGCGCAGACTGCTTCTATAAAGAGAATGGTCATATAATTTGAAAAAAATTTACCTATCTTTTTTATTATTTCAGTAATATTTTTAGTGTTTTAGTGTTGCATCTACATATGCCTTATGATGAGCTTTGTAGCTGGTTTCTTTACATTTATGTGTTATGATATTCAGGTAATTATTATAATGCAGCAAACTATTTTTTAATTGGCATCCCAAGTGATAACTAAAATCTACCTCCTTTGTGGGGGCCTGCTTGTTATTAACATGTAGGAATAGAACAATTTCATTATTTTATTTAAAAACTAAAAAACTCAAACCTGTAGCAGATGTCATTAGAGCCTTTCCTTAAATAAAACTGTATAATTGTTATTGTGGTTTAACCTCACTACCTTAGCAGCTCAGCATCGTCCAACTGATCTCTCACTCCCTTCCCAGTGGAATGTGGAAGATCAGAAGGGTAGAAGTGAGAATATTCATGAGTTGAAATAAAGTTTACTAGGTAAAGCAAAAGTTTCATGCATAAGCAAAAGAAAAATAATCTATTTACTGCTTTCCAGATGTTTAGACATTTCTAAGTTTCATAATTTGAGATGCTGGCCAAATGCCAGGCACCCATGAAAGCCACTCACTCTTCTTCCACTGTTACAGCTGGGCAAAGAGAAAAATATTAATGAAGGGTTCATGAAGAGATAAAGACCAGGAGAAAACATTCCAAGGGCAAAGCAGGCTCAGCTTAAAGTACAAGGTGAATTTATTACTACAAAATCAAAGGAGGATAATGAGAAATAAAATAAGCCCTTAAAAACACCTTTTCTTCCCCCAAACCCTCCATCCATCCCACCAACAGCACAGGAAGACAGGGAATGGGGGTTCTGGTCAGTTCATGACCTGAGATTTCCTTCTGATGCTGAGGGAGAGAAGTCCTTCCCCTGTGAGACTGCAGAGTCCCTCCCATGGGACACAATTCTCTGTAAACTTCTCCAGCATGGCTCCAAACCTCAGGAGCAGCAGTTCTCTCAAAACTGCTGCAACGTGAGTCCCTCCCATGAGCACACAAACACAGTCCTCCCCAAACTGCTGTGGCTTGGGTCACTATTCCACAGGGTGCAGTCCTCCAAGGACAGGCTGCTCCAGCCTGGAAGCAGGGCTCCCTTTCTCCACTGGGTCTTCCACTGGATCACAGGCTCCTCCAGGCATCCCCCTGCTCCAGTGTGGGCNTCCCCCATGGATTTCCATAGGCTGTGGATGGATCTCTGCATCCCCCATGGATCCCCATGGCTGCAGGGGCAGAGCTGCTTCACCATGGTCTCACCACAGGCTGCAGAGGAACCTTGGCTCTGTTGCTGGGAACACCTCCTGCCCCTCCTTCTCTACTGACCTCGGTGACTCCATCTTGTTTCCCTTATATGTTGTCACTTCCTTTTCCTATCTGGCTAGGAAAAAACTTATGTAGCCCCTTTGTTTTGATTTCTTTCTTAAATATGTTATTACAGAAGCATAACAAACCTCTCGACTTGGCCCAGCTTTGGCCAGCAGCATGTCCATCTTCAGAGTCATCAGGGACTGGCTCTGCTGGACTTGGTGGAAGCTTCCAGCAGCTTCTCACAGCAGCCACCTCTGTGGCCCCCCTGTTACCACAAACTAGGCCATTCAAAACAACTCCCAAGAAAGTAGGACTTTATCCTTTTTAAAGGTTCCTTTGGAAGAAAAGGCTTTATCCCAGAAGTATCCCTTTCTCCTTATTCCCCTAGCTTTTATTGAAGAGCACAATATTGTATGGAATACCCCTTTAGTCAGAAGAAGTCAGATTTTCCAGCTGTGTCCCTTCCTAAGTCATTGTGCACCCCCAGTCTCCTTGCTGGTGGAGTGGAATGAAGTGCAGAAAAGACCTTGATGCTGCACAAGCTCAGCAATAACTAAAACATCCCTGAGCTATTGAGCTGGTTTTGACTGGGGCAGAGTAAATTTTCTGCACGGTAGCTGGTATGGGGCCCTGTTTTAAATTTATCCTGGAAATAGTGTTGATAATTAAGGGATGTTTTTATTTTGCTTTTGACTCCCACAGACCAAAGGGATATTGCAGACCATATGGTGCCATGCTCAGCATATAAAACTGGGGGAAGAAGGAGGAAATGGGGGATATTCAGCTTGATGGGGCCTGTGTTCCAAGTCTCTGTCATGTGTGATAGAGCCCTGCTCTCCTGGAGTAGCTGAGCACCTGCTTGTCAATGGAAAGTGGTGAACGAATTCCTGGTTCTGCTTGTGCATCTGGGTTTTGCTTAACTTATTAAGCCATTTTTATCTCAGGCTATGAGTTTTCTCACTATTACTCTTTTGATTTACTCCACTGTCCCACATAGAGGGAGTGAGCAAGTGACTGTGTGGTTGCCAGCTTGAGTCCATATATGACAGTTATCAACACTGTTTTGGTCACAAATCCAAAACATAGCACCCTACAAACCAGTATGAAGAGAATTTACTCTATTGCAACCAAAACTACTACAACTGTGAAGTTAATTTATGCAGCAGATAAAAGAGAAAGGAAGCATCATGACCCACCTGAACACAAAACATAGGTCTACTGCTAGGGGTTGTAACTCAGCAAAGAGTTTGAGCATGATTAACTTCTTGGCAGCTGTGCAGATCTGTTAAGTCAAATGAGCAGAAACTCAGGGTGGAGACTCAGTCTTCTTGTCATCAACAGCAAGGCAACTCTCTGCTCCTTAAGGGTTACTTCAGACAGACAAAATAATAAATTACAAGCAGAGACTCCAGATGCTAAATCCAATTCAGGGATCAAAAAATATTTGGAAAAAGCTGAAAACTTCTAAAATTAGAATTTGTAGCTAGCTATTGGCAGAGCTACCAGTCCCTTTCTGGTAAGCTCTCTAACACCTGCCATGATAGATTAGGACCTCCATCCACGATTATTTTTGCCTCTGTGGTCTTGTAAAAAATGTATTGGAAAAGACTCCCAAACAGTAATGAGATATGTTGCTTATGTAATAATTTTTATTTCCACTACATTTAAAGAACTTTTTTTTTCAGTTATTCATTATTTATTTAGGCATGATGGATGTTTATTTAGTATTTTGTTTCTGATTTTTTTTATGTCTTCAGAAAGGGAAGCAATACCAAAGTATTTCTACTGTTTGAGTGTGTTAGGTTTTTTACTGTGCCTTCAGGCAAAATTTTCCTAAGATTGTAAGTCCAGGCTATTCAAGTGGCTGATTGACTGCAAGGCGCAGAGGTTGAAGAATTTCTGGCAACAAGTCAGCTTGCAGTAATAAAAGCTATTTTTTTTCCAAGACCATTAGTTCCCATTACACAGACACCACAAAGCCCCAAAAGATAAAATAAGCTGCAAAAAGTATTCACACTTCTCACTTATTCTGGAAGTTAATTTTGCAAACAGTTTTTTGCCAATTACTTTTTCAGATATAATGCAGAATCTGGAACAGGAACATTATCCTTGACTTCCTTCCCCTCCACTTTCAATCCCCATCGAGCTCCTTCGTACAGAGATTGCTCAAAGCAAATAATGAGCAAAAAAATAAGACTATTGGACTTAAATTGTTGCAAGAAGTATTGCAGTATTGTGGATGCAGCTTAAGCATACCAGAAGAGTATCTCTTGGAAAGGAAGTGTTAAAAATGTTAAGGGAGCATTTGTGTGCAATTTTGAAGCAAGGGTTTCTTTTTACCCTTAGGCATTCTTACCTCCACATAGATTTGTATAGTTTTCATTTTCTCCTTTCCAAACTGGAAACATTTTTGCATTTAGGTGTAAAAAGGAGGGTAAAAACTCATTCATTTTTTGATGTAGCCCACTCTATTTCTAAGAGTCTAAGAGTCTCAAGAATATCTAGGAGACATTCATGAGAAATCATGAATGTCTCTTATCAGTGAAAATTAAAAAAGTGCTTGTATAAATGAGAATCTTTAAAGCACATATGAAATCTACAAAGGCCAAGTCAGACTACTGACAATAACAGCTGCATTTAAAAATAAACAAGACAATTGGCAACTCAAAGTTTCTTTAAACAAAAGACCTCTTTCTGGAATTAATTTCAACCACTTTAGTATCAATACTAAATTATCAATTTTTGCTATCCCATTTTAAATATATTTCATATACATATCTATTCCATTTATGGTTTTTAATGCAAAAGATTGCTAATGTAACATTTCTGATATGCATGGTATTTTGTATTTAATTTGATAGCAAATAAAAAGTCAGTATTGGGAATACTTTCTGGGACTAAAAGCATTAAGCCATGTCTTGTTTCTCTGAGGACTCAAGAACTGCTGTTCTGGTTCAAGCACAGGTATCACAGATATTGGTCCATAGCGCATATTTAGGAAAAAGACATAAAACCCAAGAAGAGTACAGAATTTTCTTTACTCTGGTAGAGTTTCCTCACTTGCAGTGGCCATGAATTTAGGCATGGAATTTTCAGAGCTGCAGATTTAACTGCACTATTACATTTATTCTTAATTCATGCACTCATCTTTATGACTTTGTAAAAGATTTTTCTATGTCTAATTATACTGATTTTTTCAAGTCTCAATGAGAAGACTTTCTATTACTTATAAGAATAGTGAAAATTTACTAATTTTCACTGACTTTAGGCCCATGGTCTGATAATTCTAACTTACTTTCTTTAATGTGATATTTAATAATAGTACACTTCAGTCAGAATTTATTAAACACTCAAAAAAAGGTAGATTTGCTGTTTTTTAGACTTAGTCACATATAAAATGAGAGATAACAATTCATCTCTTTGGCAGATACAAAGAACTAGGGTTAGTATTTAATCTGCAAATGATATTTGGAATTTGTGAAAGGAAAAACAATGCAGAGGAGGCGGAATATTATACCCTCTGTCCAAAATTTCAATTATTTTATACAGATTTGGAAGCAAAGGGTAACTTCCAAATGTATTTCACCATTTCTTAAATTCAGAAGGAAGAGAGGCTAAGAGTACTAAGATATTTTCCATTTTATATGGAACAGTGGTTAGAGTATGGTGTTTGTGAGTGAAAGGAACTGCTTGGGAGAACCAGTATCTCCCACATCACAGTCACTTCAATAATTAGTGTGCTTAATTTGGTATCAATAGGTATTAGAACAGTGCATGAGCAAAGACAACAAAATGCCACTGCTACTTTTACAGCATGCCTGAAAGAATAGAACATTTCATACAGTAATATTGAAATTTGCTATTTCAACCTTTTTCTGTATAACAGGTAAGATAACTTTTTATTTAGGAAAAAATTTGCATAAAAGGATCACGGATTTCAAGTTTTCATTAATATGTCATTGTCAGTATGAAATACTATGATAAATTAAATTTAAACCTGATAAAATGAAGGTGCTAAAGTTTATGTCCTCTATGATTTCATCAGTCTTAAACAAACTATTATTTAGTTGAATGATAAAGTATGAGGCACCAAAAAAATAAAATGAAGGTTTATTTGTGATGCAGTGCATCACAATTTTTTAATTTCTTAATTTTTGAAGATTAAGAGTCTGAGCAGTAAAAAAGCCCAAAACCTTTCATATTTTTGTTTTCAGAAATGTAGATAATACTACCCTCTGCAGTTTTGAGGGACAGAAATCAGCACTAACAATTGATGTTGATACATCTGGGAAACTAAGTGTAAGCAGTCTTTAGCTACAACAAGAAATATTTGGACAGCGCTCTTAGACACAAGATGTGATTTTTGGTATTGTTCTTTCAAACACTTGATGCAATATTTTAGTTGTCCTTAGATCAGAAGTGAATTCTTGAATATAATAGCCTTTTGTGGGAGTCTTGGTATTTGACTCTACTTGATGGAAGTTTTCTTGTGTAATCAAAAGTGTGACTTTAGTGCATTAATTATTTCAGTTTCTACTTTATTGAGAGTGATTCTGAAAAAAATATAGAAGTGATTTTTAATCATAGGTGCTATATATAGTTCTATCTGTGGAACCTAGAAGAAAAAGACGTATTTATTTATTCCTGAAAATATATCTGCTTGGTCTTTAGCAACAACTACATTCCATAAATGACTGGAGATGTGGAGTTTCATGAGTTTGCAGTATAATCACAGAAACTTAGTTAATATAATTTAAGATTGAAATACTTAATGTAGGCTTATAAATCCCATAATTGGAGATTATATTCCTTTTCTGTCAGTGAATTTATCCTGTTTATTGATATTTTGCTATTTCTTTTGTGCTCATGGAGGTCCATCAAGATGAATATTTACTTGATAGTAGTTTCCCAGTGTATTTTATTTTCAGATTAAAGCCTTTTATTGTAAGAATTGAACACAACATGCACCAGCTCTAACTCTGTCATTATTAACTTAGTTAAAGATATGCATTATAAATTCTGGAATATTAAATTGCACCATACAAAATGGCATATGATCTTAAGTTGCTGTATTCTCTCTTGCACATTTATCGGCTCTGTTATGCAGCAATTAGTCTTTGCAACATTCCCATTACTTTCCATAAGACCATCAAATGAGCAAGGATTTTTCATATAATAGAGTTAATGGGAATTTTAAAGAGCTTGCAAAACCTTTCAGCCATCTTGATGTTTCCAAGTGTTTCGACTGCTATTTGTATGTTTGCAATATAAACAAACCGTATCTAGACTGTGATACTCCAAAATCTGACTAATTGTAATTCTGTTAGGTATCACTTTAAATGTTTCAGCTTTTAGACATGCCTGAATGTAAGAGAGATAAGAATCTGCCATTTCTCCCTATTTTTTTTGGTAAGATTTGTGTCAGGTGTTTCTAAAGGGCGGGGCATGTTTGCTAAGGGGATAGGAGTTATTTAATCTGTTGTTTATGTTGTAGAAATTTCTCAGACTCTCAACAATGCTGTCACACAACCACATACCTGCAGCTGGGCTGTCTGAGTAGGTTTACTGCCTCATCAACTGTGCCAGCAGAAATGTTTCTGTGATTTCTTCCTAATCCATTTTGATCCAAATTTGACGGGCAAGTACAGAATTGTTATTTAAATTCTCTGAACTAAACCACCTTAATGGAAATGGTTGAGAAAGAAACCCTATGCACACCTCAGCTAACAGACACCAGCCTGTGGTAATCTCCAGAAGGAGGATATGGTACCAAATGTCAAGGGGAGAGTAAGGTAATAGAAATTTTCTCATCTGACATAGTTCCTATCAGAAGAGGACAAATCTACATCTTTGTGTTTTTAGAATAAGCATAATAAACCAGAGGAAGAAATTACAAATAACTTAGATTGTTGTATAAATCAGTGTTATAATACAAATTAAAATGTTTCCTAAGAACAGTTATAATAAAAATTAGAATGTTTCCTTTAAAGGCTGCATTTAGCAGAAAGACAGAATTTTCAACATGTAAGCAACATGACATAGCCATAGAATGACCAGAAAAGATAGGTGAGTGTGTATAAAAGCCAATAAAGTAACCAAGAGTAATTTTCTGCCCCTGCTTCAAAAAACCCAGAACAGATATACTGTGTCACTTGCTTTACTGATAAAGACAGGCAAAAATAAAGGATTCTGAGAGGATTTGATCTTTAGTGTAGGATGAGAATTTTAGATAAGGCAGTAGGTTCTTGTTATTTAGGTATTGATGAGTATTGAGTAACTAAGGTAGTCAAATTTAAAATAACCTTTTCTAGGTCATAAAAAAATTAAAAGTGAGGTTGGCCAATAAAATCAAATAACTACTTTTTGCCCCATCTCTGTTCATAAGGTGTATAAATGTATAAGAACCTCATCTTTACACAAACACTGTCATCTTTTATCTATGACTAAAAGATATTTGACAGAATCGAATATCTCTGTGCAAGAATTTAAAATATGTTTTCAAGAAAACCAATCTTTTGGAAATATATTACACTACAGGAATCACATGTGTCAAATACTTCCTTTATTTTACACTTAGAGACATGAATAAAACCATTGGTAGTCATGAATTGTTTTGTTTTGGGGATTTTGGAGGGCTTGTGGTAGCAGTGCATAAAGAAAACCAGATGGAATAAGAATCTCTGTGAAATAATATTATATTTTCTGGGTAATATTTATCAGAATGGTTAAAATAATTGTGAGTACTATTCACTCCAATTTTTTTTATTTCTTCTGTTCACACTTTAGCACATTTCCAGATGATGCTGGCTAGGGAGATGACTTTTGTTTACAGTTTAACATAAACATGTATAAATACAATCCAATCACAGAGATAGCCCTGAGACTGTTTCTGCATTCTTTCTATTTTGCCTCTGATTTGCATTTTAATATAACAGCTGATGCATCCTGTCTTAATATTAAATTCAGAGCCTTTAGAAATAATACAGAGTAATATAGGCTAAAAGGTGTTATTAAGTCTTTCAGCAAAGACTGCCAACAGGTAAAACAACCACAGTAACAGAAACAATTCCTCTTCCCCCCAACTATATTATTGTTCACGAAAATTTCACCCCAGTAAAATTTTTTCTTTGTTTTTAATGAGTTTTAATTGTTTAAATTTGGTTTGTATCATATAGTGATTGGAGTACAATAACATTTATGCAATGCAAATTACATTTCCTGGCCTTATAACTGAAGGGTTGAAGATAATGACCAGCCATAGAATTTTGTTTTGTTCTAATTCTGAATATTTTAATCTATCCCAATAATTTGAATTCTTCTTTTACTTCATATTTCTCTTTAATGGATATGTACAAATATGATTCCAAGTTGCTAATGTTACATAATAATTTTCTTCAAAAATTAAGTCAACTAATATTGTAAATGCTGAAAACCTTTTGATTTTGATCTGATTTTGATTTGGAGGGGGAGAGATTTTGTTGCTGTTTTGTTTTCCATTAACTTGCTTCTAGCGTGAAAATGAATAGATATTCTTGTGAACATGATGGAAATATTGTTGATTGTTTTAAAAAATGACCCTTAGAAAAAGTGATTTATAGTATGCATGAGCATTTCAGAAAAAAGCAAAGAATGACCCAAGCCCAGGCACCTTTACAAGAGATGGAACTTTATCCAAGGTGGCTCCCTGAAGTAGTGTCACCATGGATGGTGAAGTTGCCACACAGAACTCATTATTAAATATTTCTTAAAGATTCTCCCTAGAACACAAATCAGTCTAGCAAGAAAGTCAGCAGGATTGCAGAGCACCATGCCCTCATCAAGCATTCAATCCTCTATTTTGTTGATTTTATATGGCTGAGAAAGGCAAAATATTCTGCTTTTCTCACCAAACTTGTAAATATATTTACTATTTAACTTATCAAATTGCAGCATTTTTTGATGGATTCTGTCTCTCAAAAATTACTATCTCTTTTGTGTGAACATTTTTATGTGGACTAAGAATTTAACCGTGAGAATTTGCCTTTCTCTGCTTTCTTGCATAGTTTTTATACATGTTTTTATTTAATTTAGGAACAAGAGGTCTGAATTCAAGGCTTGTCCATCACACCTGTTAGATACACAGGCTTTGAACTAAGTTACAGATTTTAGCTACTGATTTCCTTGGGACATTTGGTAGAGAGAAGTGTCTAGCTCATCAATCGCACTCAATGTTTTTGCTAGAAGTGAACAACGTCTGGGGAGGATGGGAAAAATCGTTGTATGATTCTACCCCTATCCAGATTCTCCCTCTCACCCACAACAGGAACACCTCAATTAATTCATTTTTAATTGCCAACAAGTAAATGCAGTACTTCCAGGATTTTGCAAAGTTTCTGTTGCCAACTTAAGTAGCAGCTGATTTATATTTATGAGCCGTACTTCGAAGGAACACTGTCTAGGCAGTGGTAAGGTTGCTTCTGATCCCCTGGCCTAGAGAAGTGTCCAAAGGTCCTGAAAAAGCAGTGATTTTCATCCAGCTGCTCAGTGCCCCATGAACTATTCTTGGCAGTATTCCTGCTGGCTCCTATGTCTATAATGCTTATTTTCACAGCTTATTTCATCTTTATTGGATCATGGATAACAAAGCCATGCTTATTCTTGATCTTTTATTTTGAACCTTCATTTGTTATACTGCTGTACTGGGGCATGGATGTCACACTATTAGGATTTTCTTTTTCTGCTACTCATGTCTTAGATATACTTCTAAATTCACAATTATGATAACATTGTAAGTGATATTGAAAGTACTTTTAAGCTATGTTTATAAATTGTATTCACTTTTAGAAAAAAAATACAGACTTAGAGGTAGTAAGGTGTAGTATTTAATAAAAATAAACTGAATTCAGAAATAAAAATATTGTTTAAAGCACTTACAAACCATTAGAAAGCTTTTATTTCAATTACATTGGGCAGCATAGTTCACATAATAGTCAAGAATAAATCAGTGTACAGAAAACAAGGGAAGAGATATTAAAAAATTGAAATTCTTCTCTGAGAATTTTAATTTCTCTGATACAAGTATTATCTTACTGCAGAGATACTACTCAAATATTTTCACTCAATAGAAGCATTTAAACTATTAATTTTACACCTTTTTCACTGCAGATTAATGCCTTTTGGTCCACCTCAAAATTCCCATTCTACAAGACTAAGTAAGAATGAAGTTAAATGAAGTTAGCATACACTTGTTCTTCTACAGATCTAATATATGCTACATAAAAAATGTGAGTGAACACAGGGTTGCAGTGGAGATTCAGACTGAAGTCCTTGGGTACTTTTTGGGGATTACCTTTTTATTTATTTGTTTTGACAAACCTTACACTTTTTTCAAGTAAGGTTTGTCATAAAATGTATAGCCCTAGCTATATTTACAGCTTACTGTGGCACCTTGGCTGTGTTGTGGAGTCATCATTGCACTGGGAATCTTCACAAAACTTGATCTAATTGCTATACTGCATAACCAATTGATTATGCATTTTCCTACTGATTCCCAAATTCAACTTGCACCAGAAAAATATGCACTGGAATGCAAGTTCCTTAAAGGGCAGCATAGATTCCTTTCTAAGAAATGTGGACATGAGAAAATTGCCCCTTCTTAAACATAAAAGGAGTTTTACATAGGTCTTATGAAGGATTTGTGCAGTTTCCTTATGTTCAAACAGATAATGTGGTCGCATTTCTCAAGTCAAAATCTAATTTAATTCAGAAAGAAACTGAAAGGAGAAGATCTTTCATAGCTTGGCATCTGGACCCTGTGATTACCTTCCAAAGACGAGGAGAAGTGGAATGAAGTCATGTGTAAATTGAACTCTGCCTCAAAAAAAAGTATAAGCCATATTTTTGTCAAACAGAAATAAAACATTCTTAAAAGGAATTTTTGGGCTTCTCTTGGTGTTTTGTGAGTCCTTTTTCATGGTAACAGTCTAAAAAAAAAAAAAAAGAAAAGCAAGCAAAGTTATTTTTATTATATGTTTGACCAAGCAGAAAGTAATGGAATATGAAATGTGGAATATAGCTATTTGGTATGCTTACCTTTATAATTACTTGAAGTAATGAGTTGTACTGGTAAGCGCATAGCCCTTTGTAATGTCAGGTCAAATTTTAGAAGATTCATAAATTTGGTTTTAGTAATCAGTATCCGA
>VWYI01044339.1:15225-59147 GCA_013399455.1 Anthoscopus minutus
CCTCCCGCGGCCCCGCGCGCCTGCGCGCGAGGGAGGTGAGCGCCGCGCCCGGGGGAGCGGGACGGGCCCGGGGGGAGCGCGTTCGGGCCGGTCGGTGTCGGGGCTGGAGGCTTGGGGCCCGGCCGGGCGGGTCCCGTTTGCCCCGGGTGACAGTCAGAAGTGGCGGCGAGGCTCGCCCAGCGACTCGGGAGTGCCGAACAGGCTGGGAAGAGTCGGCGGGAACGCGGCCGGGCCAGGGCCTGCGCTCTAAAGCAGCGCGCCAACACCAGTTTTTGACACTCTGCGCGGTTTAATGGTGCCCTGAGTTTTCCCCATAAGGAGGCGGTTTAGAATAGATGTATTACGTTTTTGCTATGTTTCTGGAAGCTGGCTAATCTCTGGTCATCTTCATGATAACTCGGTTGTGATGTGTGTAATGTATCCCTCTGCTGAGCAGGAAGAGTGCACCATGTTCGCTATTCAAAACTACACGTGAGGACGGTTTTGCAAGAAATTACTGGTCTGTTCTATCTGGATCAGTTTTATTGGTGATAGCAATGCACTTTTTGAGGCTGTAGTATGAATATGGTGAAGTTACCTCGGTTGCAAAATACTTAAAATGTATTGCTTAAAAGTTATCGTCATCATCCTATTTCAAATGATCCATAGGTCACTCATTTTAAGTAAGGTAGGTCTTTGGTTTTGCCTCTATAAGATTTTTATATTCTGTACTCATTCACTACATGGGTAGTTTCCTGAAAAAGGTCTATTCTTGAGAGGCCTGCAATTCTGTTAATTAGTGGAAAAAAATCATGTTTGTCTCAGTACCGGTGTTTCCTTTCTTTACCAATCTCTCCTTAGGTGTGTGTTGATGCTTCAGTTAGTTCATCCAGTCCTTCCTTTCTTCTCCATTAAGTCATTTCCTACTAAAATGTCATTGTCCATTCTTCCTGATTCCATACCGATTAGGCAATCTAAATCCAGCTCCTTTCCACCTCAGCTGATTTCTTTTCATTGTCTGCTGACAGTTACCTAATCATTATTAAAAACTGACACTTAGCTCATAACTAGTTTAACCTTTTGTTTAGCTCCAATTGTCCAGGATGTTCCTCATTCCTGAGTATATGGGAATTATTACAGTTTAATTCTGTTACTATATTCAGCCAGCATTTTGACAACAGCAAAGGAAAACATTTTTATTCTTTCCTTCCTCCCTTGACTTCCCTAGATAACTGAGGTTGCTTTTTAAAAAATTCCTGTCCTGAAATTGAACACTTTAAAGCCACACAGGTGTACTTGTTTCATCGTTCTGATGAATTGTTATGGGCACAGTAATAAAATAAAATGCAAAAATTACTTTTACTGGTAAATTTAAAATAGTATGTGGTTTTATTAAAGCCTTGTCCACTGACAGAAGAGAAGTAGGAAGACCAAGGGTTCCGATTATGATTGTAGCCTTCATTTGCTACATGGTCTTGTGCAATAAGTCTATAGGAAGCTCGTTAAACAAAAATATAAAAAATACCCCTTCCTATGCTACACCTGCTTGTGCTTCATGCCTCTATCATTTAGCCATTTTAAAATTTTCATTAATTTTAATTCTAGCTTAACCCATTTTGTTCAGCATTTGGTGAAGGGCCCAGAGGGGAAGACATATAGGGAGCGCTGAGGTCACTTGGTCTATTCAGCCTGGAGGAGACTGAGGGGAGACCTCACTGCAGTCAACAATTCCCTCTTGAGGGGAAGAGGAGGGACAGGCACTGATCTGTTCTCTGTGGTGGCCAGTGACAGGACCCAGGGGAATGGCCTCAAACTGTGCCAGGGGAGGGTTATGTTGGATGTCAGGAAAAGATTCTTCACTCAAAGGATGGTTGAGCACCAGAACAGGCTCCCCAGGGAAGTGTTAGCAGTGCTCAGTAAGAGAGTTCAAGAAATTTTTGGACAATACTCTCAGGCACAGGATGTGACTCCTGGGGTTTTCTGTGCAGGGCCAGGAGCTGGACTCAATGATCTCTGTGGGTCCCTTCCAACTCAGAATATTCTATGATTCTGCATTTCATACTCTCATAAAGTGCCATTAGATCTGTATCCAAAAAATCAACTTGTTTAGAGTTGGGTAGTGCAGTACATTATTTCCCTATAGTTCTGTCTAACATTTAATTCTTGGTGAAGCAGTTCTGTAAATGTAAAAGTTGTGCCATTTCTTCCCTGCGAGATTTTATCTCTTACATTCTAGCTAAGAGCCCTAGAATGTTGCAAACCTTATTTAGACTGAAATAACTAAAATACTTCTTAATCCGTAGACATTGCCTGGAGTGGTTTTAGTTTGAGAGATGCATGTCTAATTTGAATTACAGCTGTACTGCAAGTACAATTCAGACTTAGGTTGTGTTTCTTTTTTTATAGTTTATGTGTCAGATTATGTACAAATATTGGTGAAATCTATGACAAACTAAATTCAGTGCTTGTATCTATACCAGATGAATAATTAAAATTATATTTAAAATATGCTTTATATTACTGTCTGTAGAATCAGCGGGGTTGGTCTCGTGGGAGACTTAAGATCTTTTTATCTGCAGAACAGGTATTGCAGGCTTTGCCTCTCTGTGAGGTCTCAGCTGTTATCTGAAAAGGAGTGTCACTCAAACAGGGACAAGTTACTTTGAGGTGTCTCATGTGGTTATACAGCCTGCAGAGCTGACATGTCCTGGTAGCAGCTCCTGAACCATGTCAGCTTGGCAGTGTGAGTCACGCAGGCCAATCACTATATGAGTTTTCTCTCATGGATACTTATCTGCAAGAGATACTTTAATGAGGGTGAGATCTAACACACTGTAGCAGCTCATATTTAAATTGCAGTAGATAAACTGTATGTCATCTGTATGCATGCCAGATTATCCTTACAGAAGGTGTATGTAAGGGAAGTAGAGTGCTACTTAGTCACTCCAGAAGGTAATTTCTTTTGAAGGAAAGTCTGCAGTTCCCCGATATTTTACATCTTCCCCAAACAATACCTTCTGAGGTCTTTGTTTATGGGGAGTCTTCATTCAGTGATAGAGTTCCAGAGGTGTTTTGTAGATTGGGTATGCAGGACATTCAGGAAGCATATATCATAGGCTGTTCTGGAGAGAATTTCTAGTGCATGGTTGACTGGGTTGGAAAAAGTTAGGCTTGACAGTCCATCAGGATCTAGATAGTCTCTTCCAGTCTTCGGTTCCTAAGCGCATTTGTGCAGATAGTTGTCCAGTGACCTGGAATGAGAGAGCCTATTCATTCCTGACAAACAGCCTTGAGATAGTAATGTCTTTTCATTACTAAAATGAGCAAAATAATGGCAGGGATATGAAAGGCTTGCATCTTGTCACCAATTCCCTTGAATCATTTGATTCTGCATGCTTAAAAGCATTGTAACCTGTGTTTATGTGCATGGATACACGCAGAATTACAGAATGTGAGTGAGAATGCTCAGAAAAGCACGTAAGAGTTGTATCAGAAGAAAGGTAGCTGTCTGTTTAAGTAAGCAATAATTAATGTCAGCACAATATATTGGGACTTGCTGCATTACTGTCATGAAAGATTTCTCACCCATGGATGGTATATAATCAGTTTATTCAAGTTGCTAATACGATGCAGCACGGCTCAGGCTTGCCTTATTTTTTCCCCTATTACTTCTCTGCATTAAGATACACTTTCTACTCAAAGAGCTACACTATTGTTTTGTGGATTCCTGATAGGTTGTTTCTGTTTAGACTTTGTCACAGAAGCTGTGAGGCTTAAGATGCACCAGGTAAGGAGCAACTCTTCAGAACTGGAAATAAAGGAATAACTTTTGCAGTAGTTGCTGTATTTCCAGTACACAAACCTCAAGATTATTTGGGCCAATAAATCTGGGATGCAAATAGTGAGTCAGATGGAAAACATTACAGAGATTGTTCTCAGGCATTAAACAAAATAACCCAGAACTTCTGTTTCAAAAAATTACATCTGCAGCTTACTCTATTTTCATGCTTCTCAAAACATCAGAGATGTCAATTTTTAGCAAGCAGATTCTGACATATGCTGTGCTCTTTTTAATCCCCTTTTTCACTGTACATTGCACGTGGTATATTTATATTCTACAGCTATATTTCAGTGGTGTTGGGTGGATTAATATTTATTTATATTGAGATAAAGCTCTTTTGAGTAATAAATGTGAACTGATTTCCTTTAGCAATTGAAGACCCACACTTAGTTTGCATTAAGTGCAGAATTTACCTATTGCATCAGTGTGGGAAATCAGACAGGAGAAGGCTGATTTAAAGTCTGATTTCAGTAACTGCTGGTCCAGCTCAACATATATGTTGATACTGCAGATACCCAGATATTTAGGATTTCTGCATTAAAGAAATGATAATGTGTAGTGGCCCATGCATTTCCCTTTGTCATCTCTCCATTCAATTTGATAAGACAATGGTATGAATGTAATTGTTAAATACAAGTTGGGGGGGAAAAAGTGCTTTATAGGCAAATTTTGCTCTTAGGAGCTATATTAGTGTGGTCGGGTATTGGGCAAATTTCTGATGTTTGCAAACCAGTTAGCATGCAGGAAGAGAATGGTGAGTAGACTTATGGTTATGAAGAAGTAATTGTTTACTCTTCCAATTTCCCAAATCCTATCCAGAAATTAATTTGATTGAAATGTGAAAATTTCAAATGTGAAAGCTGTTATTTATTAGATAGTTTGTGAATAGTTGTTTGAGGAAAAAAGGGAGTTTTTCTATGGAATGTGTGCAAAAGATTTGAGATTGTTTTTCAGTGTTCTGTGTTTTAGCAATAAACTCTGTCATAAATATATGCACATCTGGACTGGATAGCTTTTAGGAATTCTATTCCTATATATTACTAATATTTTTTTTTCTCCTGCTCCCAGAAATAATCTTCTTGATTCCTGCACCCAAAATTGAAATCTTCCACTGAAATCAATAAAAAAAATGATAAAATTTTTTCTTATGGTTAACAAGCAAGGTCAAACAAGACTGTCTAGGTATTATGAGCATGTAGAAATTAATAAACGGACAATGCTGGAAGCTGAAGTAATCAAAAACTGTCTCTCCCGTTCAAAGGATGAGGTAGGTTTTGTAGGTTTTATTTTATCCACATCTTACACCTTTCCTATTGATAATTCTGAAACCTGTCAGTGTATATCACAGGTCATAATTTCATTTGTACCCATGATAAAAACGACTGAGTTTCTAGATTATGGGTTCAGTCATTTGAACTGTTATTTTGTATTGAATAAATATGTTTTTCTGAGGCTTACAGAGATTTTGGAGTTGTGTGTATCATTGTCATGAAGATTCCTCTTCTTTGTTTGAAGAAGCTCAGAAGTCCAGGAGAAACTCATTGTATCGTTGTGTTGCTTGTCTGATAGAGATGGATGAAAGGATATTGTTTTGTTTTGCCAGAAGGTAGAAGGGAGAGTACTGATAGCTCCGAGTTTAAACTTAGGGTAGAGGACTCCAAATTATGAAAACATTATCTAAATCACAAGGAGGTTTGGAAACACAAATTTTTAGGCCTCTGTATTAGACTTCTTTATTAAAAACAAGTGTTCACGTGTTCTGTAAGAAAGTCAGAAAACATAGAAGTTGGAAAATTCTTTGAATGAAAGTTGAGATTTTCATTGCTCTCATAATTAAATCATTGGTTCTTTAAGAAAAGCACCAAACTTTTGGAGATTGACTTGAATTAGAGGAGAAATATGTGACTTGGACAGTGAATGAAGTATTTTGGTTTGTGTACTGAAGTTGGCTTCTTTACTTTTCATTAATGATGCGTGTTCTTGCACAGCACTCCTCACATACTTCATTCTAGGAAACCTCAGTAAAAATAGCAGTTCTTATAAGTCCTTTAGTTCGCAGCTTTGGCAGTGGCTAAAGAGATGAACGTCTTCGTGCTGCTCCTGCATGGGCATTTCCGAGCGCAGGCTGCAGCGCAGCAGCTGCCGGCGCTGCCGCTGCCATTTCGGGCACCGGGCGAGTGCCACGGAGAGAAAAGGCGGCGCATCTCCTCCAGCGGCGGGAAACGGCGCCATCTCCCGGCTCTTGGGAAAGACTCGTTAATTCCCCACTGGGTCTGGAATTTTTTAATTTAAATACTGATAATTTTTTAAAATAGAAAAACTACCTTTAGCTCTGTTTTTGAAAGGGCTTGAAAATGAAAATTATTGGAAAGTAATAGGTGCCTTTTTAACCCCAAACAAGTCACTTCGGTTCTGCATGTTTCAGTTTTTCCATTTAAAAAGTGATGGCATGTTTTCTGCCAGTAGAGGAAAAGTGTGGTGTAACAGTTACCGTACTAAATTTCTTTCAAGTAAAAATCGATGAATTTTGAGAAATCCATGTTCTCTGTGGGTCTTACAAACCTGAAAACTCAGACACTTTGAGCAATGTGCCTTATACTGTTGTATGCTTAAATGGCAGCTGCTCTATTTGACTCATTTTGCTTCTGCCTAGTGCTCTTTCATTGAGTATAAGGACTTCAAGCTGGTTTACCGACAGTATGCAGCCCTTTTCATAGTTGTTGGCATCGACCAGACAGAGGTAAGAAATTATAAACCCTCTTGCAATGAGTGTTTATAGTGATTATTGCAGGCTAGAGCTCAAGTCTTCATCCAGCATGGAATTTTTCTATTGCAATTAGAGAATTTCAAGGAGTCATTGTAAAAAAAAAAAAAAACCAAAAACCAACAAACAAACAAACAAATCCCCTCCCTCCAGCATTTTTATTTCTGTGAAGTAAGAGAGGTATAAAAGCAAGTGTGCTATGTTTGACTTTGGTCTTTAGCAGTAGAATCAACTGTTACCATGAGGTAGTCTTCCTGAGCCTTGTACTGATTCTGTGCTAATTTATGTGAGGTGGGTTCCTCAACAAATATTAGCATTACAGCCAGGTCAGCTGTCTCATCTATGGTGACTTCTCACTGTTGTTAATATCCTTGGTCAAAGAAAAAATTCCTTCTCTGTCAGCTACAAAGATGCCAATTTATTTTTCTTTTCATAAAGGGAAAACAAGAAAGGTACCTGAAAGCCAACAAGTACTGGTATTTCATTTGTTCAGGTTGCACCCAGGAGGCCTTAATGTTTGCATTGATAACTGATTCTCAGAAATTAATTCAGCATTTACTGTTGGAGACTTTAACAGGGTGGTGTGGAAGGTAGCTGCTGCCTACCACAGTATCTTCAAGTCAGGGCTATCATGGCAGGCAGTTTGGGACAAATTATTTTGGCTTTGCTATAGAAACCATCCAGTAGAGTCTGGCTCAGTGCTGGCTCAGTGCTACAGCTGGCCAGGTGCACTTCAGCATGGGTAAGCTTAATCTGTTTAGCCATGTGTGTGCACAGAACTGAGCTGGGAGGGGTGGGACAAAGGCGGCAGGGGGCTGGCAGCAGCCTGGGGCACAGAATCCATTGGCTTTTGCAGAGCTGCTGTGTGGCCAGCCTGAGCTTCTGCCCTGAGCATTGCCCACATGCTGGGCAACTACATGGCCTGAGCAAAGGGCCACTGTTGTCTAGTGGTTTTCATTCACCACAAGCTGAATTAACACAAAGAATACTACTACATTTTCTAGATATTGATTTAATATTTTGGTTGGTTTTCATTTCAGAATGAGATGGCTGTATATGAACTAATTCATAACTTTGTGGAAGTTTTGGACAAATACTTCAGCAGAGTGGTGAGTGAGACACTGAATCTGTTATGAAATATTTTTTCTCTTTCAAAATTTTGGTGAAAGTGCCATTTCAGAAAATAAATCAAAGGAGAAAAATATTTCATATTTTAGAATTTTTATAAATATTATCCCTGTGGGGAAAGGCAGTATGAGCTGATTTTTCAGAGAAGTAAAAATGTATATGGGTTAAAAATTATCAGACAAGGAATACCAGAAATATTTCTGTTGGAAAAGCATGACTTTATGAGTTTTCTTTGGGTCATATACTCTTAAATTAGCCATGCACATTTTATATGTTTTAAAGAAATAAAGAGTTTTGACTTTGCAGTTCTTATGCACTTCATAGCATTATATTCCCCAAATGAACTTCATTCATGATTAAGATGATGTAAGCATGAAGCAGGGAACTGACATCACTCTCACTGAAAAGGATCAGAGGAATGGAGCAAAAGAAACCTCAAAAACCAGTCTGTGCTTGTACTCCACATTGTTAGCAGGCAACAGTGGATATCTGATAAAACAGCTATTATAGAGATAGTAATTTTGCTAAGGATTCAACATCAGATATGGCTCCACTTAAAATGACACTGTTCCTTTTGGTGGGAGATTTTTTTGCTTGCTTGTTTGTACAAAGTTTGAAAATGCAGCATTGTAATTTTGGTTAGAACATTTGCTATTTAATATAGGGCTTGTAATAATCTTGTTACTAAAAAAAAATTGACTGAAATCATATTTTGGTGCAGTTTCAGTTAACCTTTGCAAAAATGTGTTGGCTATCCCTCTTGGAAAAGAGGACTGGATTGTTTCCTCTGTAGTCCGTGTACTTTAGGGTGTAACACTGGTAATTGTACATACAAGGTATCAGTATGTGAGGTCTATAACTACTTTCCCAGCTCTAGTACCATAGCAGGCATGGCAGAGCTCCCTCTGTGAATTCAAGGACATGCTTGAAAAAGTCATCTGCACCCTTCACTGTTTGGATGCTTAGCAAATCTTTTAGGCTGTTATCTCAAGGTCACCCCAGCCCATTGAAACTGCTGGTACTAAGTATTCTGACTGCACTTAGTTCAGAATTGCTCTTAAAATTGCTGACTGTAGTCCTAACTTAAGCAGTGATAACCAGGAATGGAACTAGATCTTGGCAGCACAGGAATGCACAATAAAATTTAGTCACATCTTATTTGTCTGATTGAGCCAATAGTTGCCAACTACCTCTCAAATTTTATTCAATTAAAGCAGAGCAAAAATAGAGGTAGTTCTTATACATATAAAGGTAGTATATATATAATCCTTTGACCACACAAATAACCCAGCCACTGATAGCTGTTAGAAATTTGATGAGTTACTCATACCAGAGGGTTTCTTTTATTTTCCACAGCATTTTGTGTTGGAGACTAGAGGAACCTAAAAGGGGGTGCTAAAAGAAATCTCATGCCTTTTCATGGTTCTAGTTTTAATATCATATAACACGATAAATGGCAGAGCACTAAGACAAGGGCTGTAATTAGCTGGGGTTTCTGGCAGTAACCACAGAGCAAGAAAGTATAAAACTGTACTTGTATAGATTAAAGTTCAGGATTTGCAGAATTTTAGCATACTCACAAATTATGATGATGGCAACAGAGACAGAACTCTGGGAAAGGACAGAATATGTGTCCTACTCTAGAAGGACATTTTGTCATTTATTATTTTTAGACCTGAGAGCTTTAAACATTCTCACGTACTCTATTTTTATCTAATGGACTTTACAGAGCTTGAATTCAGATATGTGAACAAACATTAATGGAATTAGGATGAAAAGCTTTCAAAGTTGCTTGTGAGATGTAATTCTGAGTCCCCTTCACTTTTATATGGCTAAACAGGAAAAATTCTGCATACTGTTCAGAATTCCAATGTCTCTAACTACTTTTTAATGCTGAGAAAACTTAAACTCATCGGACCTTTAAAATGCAATTTTTTGTGATGCATTTAAAACTTCTAATTGAAGAATGGCAGAGTCACTCAGCAGAGGCCTGTAGACTAGAACTAGTCTCCAGTTTAGATCATCTGTAGACCACAGAAACAGTAGCTATTTTGCCAGTAAAACCTTACCAACCTTACTCTGCTTAAAAACCAAGTTTAGACCATGAATGAAAATCCCGTTACCAACTAAATTCTTTAGGTAGTAGATAAAGATTCCCTCTTTTAATTGAGACTGGTGAGTCTCCACCCAACTCTGCAAGATCTTAAGTGCTAAGGCAGTGATTAATTCTTTCTAAGTTTAGCTATTTAACTGAGGCACCTAAGTTAGAAATTTGGTCATCCTAAGCTCCCATTACTGGCAGTGGAGACCGATGAGTATCTCGAGAAAGTGAGTCACACCTCAAATGTGCTGAGTCAACTGGTGAAGATCCCCATCTCTTCTGCTGATTGCAGAGAGACCACGAGGGCTTCTAACTCAGACATTTTGGTTAAGTGAGTAATACTGCTTGGGGTAAATCCAAAAATAGAAGGGAAATTGAAATGACTACGTGAAGAATTGTGTTGCTGAGGCTGGAGAATACATAGAAGTGCTAAGAGTCCAAAGCTTGGATGTGCTTTGCCTTTCTTAATAAATGTAGCCACTACCACAGCCATGGGTATATACAGTGTCTAGATTTTGCTGTTGAAATATTCTCAGCAATAACTACAACTGTGTAAACTTGGCATTAACATCCTGGTTTTGCAGAAGGGCAAAGAGAGAATATAGGGCTGGAACGACCATGATTAGAGCTGCTGGTTTTTCACCCACTCACTCAGATGGGTTTTTTTAAGTAAAACATTAGCTTTGATTAAAGAGATAGGTAGCACATGTAAAGCAAAGCAGTGTATGCAGTGTTGCAGGAAAGAGCATGTAATTGTTCAGTTAGAACAGAAATCTAAATCACTATAAAATTTTCTATCATTATTTTGAAGACTTTATTCTTTGAAGGGATGTGTAGTGTTTAGTGATTATGAGATGAGATCATCTGAGATAAGAGATCAAATTGTAACTAATGGCTATCTTTTTCCCTTGCAGAGTGAATTAGATGTATCCTTTTCAGTATCAGAAATCCATTTGTTATCATGTGTATGTTGCAGTTCATACTGTCTTCATAGCACTCGCTGTCACTCAAGTCAATGCAGATATTCACTAGTTTTGCACTTGGAGTAAGTAGCACCGTTTTGGCACCTTTCTGAAAGCACAGCTGATGTTCACATGGGCCACCTATTTAAATCCTCCATCATTAAGATAAGCCTGGTTCCATTTAAAAAAAGACACAGAGCTTGCTTTGAGAGAACTATGCACATGAGAAGTTAAATTCATGGGGAACTTTCAGGCTTAGCTAGGCTTACTACTTTAAGGTTTCAGTTTGAGTTTATAATAAAATAGATATTGAAATTACTGTAATAACAACTGAATGTTACAACTGTGAGTCAAATAGCAGCACTATTTGTAAGACTGTTTGCAGTTTGATCTTGCTTCATGAAAGCAAGAAGTGAGTTTTACTTTCTGTACCTTTGGAAGGAGGGAAAAACCTGGGAGGAGAATATTTAGGAAACCAGGTGGTAATTTCTTTTCCCACTCTTCCGCTTACACTGCTGTATTTTCATTTGTATATTTTGCAGGGTATTAATAAAATATGATTTAAAACTCACCCAAACACAAATACCAAAATACAGTCCTGAACAATTGAGCACAAATAGCAAGTATAAATAAAAAACAATACTGGAAAAATTAAACCAGGAGAATGTAGCACAGTCTTCTTTCTCAGTTCTTCCAATTCCACTGCATGTTCACTCTAATCTAGAAGTTCTTATGCTTATATTTGTTGTTGGTTAAATGTAGATATGCTGCTACAAAGAGTTTCAGTTACAAACCTGAAATACAGTTGTCATCCTGCAAATACTGTCAAATAATTTAGTTTATTTACTTTATGAATTACCACTTAAGAAGAACATAGAAAAATTCTGTAATTTTTTCTTGTTCTTACTTCTTTACTGAAAAAGGAAAAAGAAAAACAACAGGAAATAATTAATTTCACGTTTGAAAATATTTTAAAGCTTGGTACATGCTGTAACTCCGTCTCATTTTCCGACTCTCTCTCTCTCTCTCTCTCATATATATATATATATATAGATATATATGTGTGTGTGTATATGTATACACACTCACACATACTGTCTATGTTTCCTTCCTGAAATTTAGAAAATGCTGTGGTGTTAATAGAACACCCTTAAATTCACTGATACTATGAAAGAGCAATAATGACATTCCAGTGTGAAGGGACACTTAAGGTGTATAGCGATTATAGAAATACATTTTTTTGTGTTCAGTTAGTTCTAATTCTGAACTATGTGTTCATAAAGCTTATATATAAGCTTTGCCAAATGAGATACTAACCTGACCCATTTGGTAATTACACATAAAAAGAATCCCCTGTGTTTCTGTATAGTGTACTTTGAACATGCAATTGCCTGATTATCTGTGTCATTTGGTATACTGACAATTCTAAATTCTGCTGCCTCTGCTCCGCAATTTCCTACCAAGAGCTCTATACCTTGAGGTACTCCCACTAGCCCATTTAATAGTTGAGAAAGGCTGCTGCATATCAGCAGCATATCAGAATGGTTTGGGGTGGAAGAGACTTTAAAGGTCATCTAGTTCCAACCCCGTTCCCATGGGAAGGGCCACCTTCCACTAGACCAGATTCCTCAGAGCTCCATCCACCTTGAGTCTGGAATACCTCCAGGGATGAGACATCTATGACTTCTCTGGGAAACCAGGTGTAGTCTCTCACCACCTAAAGAATTTTTTCCTAATATCTAATTTACATCTGCTCTCTTTGAGTTTGAAGCCATTTCTCCTTGTCCTGTCACTGCAGACCCTGGTAAAATGTCCCTCTCCAGCTTCTTTCTTGTAAGGTTCCCCTTAGGTACTGGAAGGCTCCAGTTAAGTCACTCCTAAATAATCTCTTTTCCAGGCTGAATAATCCCAGTTCTCTCAGTCTTTTCTCATAGGAGAGATGCTACACTCTTCTAATCACCTTTGTGGCCCTCTGGACTCACTGCAGCAGGTCCATGTCCCTCCTATGCTGGCACCCCAGAGCTGGTGCAGCCCTGCAGGTGAGGTCTCAGCAGAGCAGAGCAGAGCAGAGGGGCAGAATCCCCTCCCTGCCCTGCTGCCCACGCTGCTCTGGATGCAGCCCAGGACACGTTTGGCTCCCTGGGCTGGGAGTGCCCATGGCTGGCTCATGTCCAGCCTCTCTCCCAGCAGCACCCCCAGGTCCCTCTGGGCAGGGCTGCTCTCCACCTGTCCATCCTGTGCTGACATCAGGGGTTGCCCCAACCCAGGTGCAGCATCAGCACTTGGGCTTGTTAAACCTCATGAGATTCCCATGGGCACATTTCTTGAGCTTGTCTAGATCCCTGTGGATGGCATCCTGTCCTTTGTCTGCACTGTATGGAGAAGTGGTTGCATTATTTGGCAACAGGTGCACTGCCATCTCTGAATAATTTCCTAAAGAAATAAATCTACATATGTCTCATTTGCATGATGGTATGAATATAAATATTTAAAAAATAGGAGTGTGCATTATGAACTTACTTGGTCATAGAGGAAAAAATACTGGAAAAGCTCATGTCTGATACATCTCTCCTTTACACCTATGACATATGCATGAAGTATGTAGCTTTAGCATTCAAAAGTGCACTTTTTTATGATACACATTTCAGGAACAGCTTTACAGTAAAACATTTTACTTCTACATCTGTACAAAATAATTTTCCCATTTAGGAAGAAGAGCTTAATTCTGAAGTTGAAAGGCTACCTAAAATAGTCAAAATTAAATAAGATACCCTTCCTTATTATATGTAAAGCAGAGATGTAACTAAGAGGAAGTGGGTTCAGGACTGTATTTATTTTTGACAACAGCTTGAATAGCTGACCCAGAAGAACATTTTGGGCAAGTGCCTTTAGCTATTACTGCAGTTCAAGAAATAAGCCATCAATCTGCCTTTCTTAATTTGAAAGAAAATATCCTCCCCTGTGCTTAAACCATCGCCCTTGCCAAATGGTCTCACACTAACTCTTGTGCTCAGTGCAGTTAGCTTGGATGCAAAATACCTGCTGGAAATGGTATCATCTGAAGGTCTGCAGCAGTGAACACCAAGCAGTATTTACAGAATATTTGTTTACAGAGTATGTTGCAGGAGACACTCATAATTTCCTGAGTCTCTGCTATTATTTTTGTGTACAGATCTATAGGAAGTTTATTTTAAATGTGATAGTGGCTATTCTATATATCCAGTAGTGTTTACTAACATGAAGAATATAGCAGGAAATGATATGAACTCAAAACCCATTTAAAATAGACCATAATTACTAAGGCTATTCAGCCACGCACAGAGCAAAGCCCACTTAAATCCACAGTGGGCTTGGATTGAGCCTATCACACAGTTGAGATGTCCCTGGAGCCCACACCAACACTGCAGCACATACACTGGTTCTTGCAGCTCCCAGACATTACCCCAGTATTCCAGGCAATGCAAGAACCAGCAGAGACAGAACTCCAGCTTTCATTTAGCTCTACACCTGAATTCATCCAGGGCATCCACACTAGCTCATGTCATGATCTGTCTGGAGTCAGATATCAGGAAGAGTGCCTTGGGCACAAGGCAGGGACTGGGTCTGATCTGGATCCTTCCCAACATGATTTTTACATCATGTTGGTATGTATGACATTGATGCTAAACAATGCATGAATAATTGCACAGTTCTCTCATGTATTCTGCAAAAATGAACACAGATTACCTATTGGCTAAGTACTTGAGAATAGTCAGCTTTTTATAGAAGCTTTCATGTGTCAGTTGTGAACCACTTAGTCATTATATGATGTTCATTTTAATTTTGAGAGTCAGTCGCACGCTTAAGAAAACCTGGGCTGGAATAACATAACATTCCTAAAGTTGTTTGGATTATTTTAAAGTATCAGTTAGTAGTGATTTTGGGCCAGCAGAATGAACAAGTACTGAAATTGTCCTCGGGGTGCTGTGCCCTAAAATGTGTTAATAGCACTGGATAAGCTTCTCTTTGTCTATAAAATAAGTGAGAGGGGTTTTCTGTAGCACTAAAACTCCAGCTTGGGTGGTGCAGGAAATACTTTCTTGCTATATTGAGGACAAAAGAGACTATAAAAACACAAGTGTTATGACAGTAGCTTTATAGGGAACAAAACGCTGGTAAGTATGACAGTTTCTAAAATTACTTAAGGTAACTTTTCTATTGCTTGAACTGGTGAAGCAAAGCTTACTTGAAGACACATTATTAACTTCTAGAGAAACAGATACTTATGTTCCCCTTGTGGGAAGGGAGAGGGTGCTGTAGAACTAAGCATTTGAAGAATGCTGTCTTAATCCAAAAAAGCCATGACATTCCATTGCAACGAGCTGCTGCTGCTCCTCCTAGGATAGATAAGAAGCTTTGATACGGGGAATAACTTCATGTGAATCAACTATTCTTCAGTTCCCTGTGGGATAACACTGAGGACACAGTGCATTTAAGGAGAGAGAAAATTGAATGATGAATTTATTCTGAGAATTTATAAGGATACACTTCACTTTTTGCACTGTAACAAGTGGATGAAATGGAAATCTATAAAAACTAGCTTAAAATTAGCTTAGTTCTAGAATTTCACAGAACTTGAAGGCACCTTTGTCACCTATTTAATATCAGCATAGTCATTTGAGGAAGAAATGGTCAAGAAAGCATTTCATGGGTTTCAGTGCCTTAAATGTGTCTGCCATTAGATGGGCTAAAAGATATTGAAAGTGAACATGGCAAAGATAAGTCAGAATGTGTGAGTCTAAACTAAATAAAGAAGCAACTCCATCTCTAGTTGAAAATGAATGTACATGATGGAAATCGAGAGTTTGAAGTGCTGTATATTTAGTAGCAAACTATCTGCCCCATATGTACCTGTACTGTAATTACACATTACAGGAGCCTTTGTGCTCATGGGTGTGTTCTGTGATCACAAGGTGATTTCATCATCTCTGAAGCCTGGACACACCCTTGAATTACTTGCCTGGAAAACCCTGAGATCTCTTAAAATGCCTTCATATGAAGAAGTTAGTTATTACATGCAAGTCCTAACTGTGCTTTTTCCCCTTCTTTCCTTCCCCTTTTCCATGCTCAACTGTCTATATAGTGTTTTGGGAAAGGAGACACAATACTTGTGTCACGTGTATTTCCTCTTAGTATGCATTTGCCATAACATCTCTAGGATAGTAGAAAGTACTATTAATGTCTTTAAGAAGGGGAACTCTTTAGGTTACCAAAAGCCAGTGTCACATTTGAAATGCCAATTGTGTAGGTACCATTTACTTCTGCTGCTTGGTACGCAGCTGCTGCAGCGCTGCCAGAAAATGGGAAGCCAAAGCTGGGGGCGGGGGGGGAGGCACACCTTTACCCAGGCTGGCATGGAGAGAATAACACGTTTTCCTCTGCATTCTTGTTTTTAAAAGTCCTGATATCCCCTGCATGAGTCCAGTGAAAGTCCCTTAATGCTCTTTTTGCGGGCAGCCAGGATTCTTACTGGAAGCAGAACCTTAAATGACAGCTCTGGGTGGAGCACATGGCATTGCAAACACCAAATACAGCTTTTTCCTGTTGCCAGCTGCTCAAACTGGTTTGCTTTGCTGCTTTCAGTTGGGTGTGGATCTAAGATTGCAGGGCTTTAAACCCTGAAATTTGGGGTCACTTGCCAAACAAGTAACAGGTGGAGAGGATAAGCCTTGCTAAGGATATATCCCTCCCTGGGCAGGGCATTCAGACATGAATGGCTGAGCTGTGTTGGGCAAGATGTGACCATAAAGCATAAGTGAAATTTACAGGAAGGGGAAAAGTGCCAGGGTTGCTCCCTGTAGAATCCAATTGTTTGCCAAGAACAGTATGGTGAAGGGACGTGGTGTTAGGTTGAGGGTAGAGGTTAAGAACGCTTTGGGACCTTCCAAAATTCAAGTGGATCTTTCCAGAATGGTATCAGTACCCCTATTCAAAGTGCAGATGAAATTACTGTTTCTAGAATGATGACTGTGAGATTGCCACATTGGAGATGGCAGAAGTCATACCACTCCTCTGCAATGGAATAAGCCCACTTGGAAATAACCTAGAATACCTTGCAGGAAAACTAACATCTCATTGAACTACACTGAGAATGGAACAGCTCCAAGATTCTTATTGGCATAGGTACAGCTTTCCTTTGACATGGTGTTGGTTCTTCTGGAAATAGAGCAGGGGAAAAAGGAGTGCTAGATGTGATTTAAATGTTTTCCTAAACAGGACAATGCAGAAAAATAAGATGGGAGTGGCAGGTTGCTGCATCATCACTGATCCTGGTTAAGTCATCTGGGTTTTTAGATTTTTTTCTGCTAGAGGAAGGTCTGGACTCTGCCATGGGAACTGGGGCAGTGTGAATCAGTGGTAGAGCATAAAAATTAAAAGCCAGGAGGAGTTGGCTTTCTCACTTGTTGAAACCTGAATGGAATGTTATCTAATTTCCCTAACAGATTCTGTAGCCCAGTGCAGAGCAGTGCCAGAGGTGAACTAAGCAGCAAAACAGCTGTCTTTCTAAAAATTCCCACATTACTGTAATAAATTCTCAGATTAAAATATTTCTGTAAAGGCTGATTTACTCGATAAGTTTATCACAGCAAGAAATTTGTCTTCAATCTTTAAACTGCCAAGTAAAGCGACCACCTTTGTCTCTAGTACCACAGAAATGGTGACTGTTTGAAGCTATAAGGACAGCTCTGTCCCTTGTTATCAACAGGCACAAGTCTGATTTTTAGAAATAATGCAGGCATATGGTAAGATTCAGGAAGAAGTCTGGTATTTAAAAAATAATTCAGAATTAGGTAGTAAAGTTCAGGTCAGCAAGTTAGAAGCTGTCTGACAAACCATGGCCATCCCCAATACCCCGTTGACAGCTATAGTTTCTCACCTAGCCGTAACTAGTAGGTAATTTTTTTGGGGACCTAAATTGTCCTGCTACACATACCTAGACATACTGTGCTCCTGGTCAAGCAGAACACTTCTGCTGGAGCAGCGTTACAATTACTTCCCCTTCTGCACAAATACACAGTAGTACCAAGTTCAGCCCAGAGCATTCACAGCAAGGAGGAACAAATATGTAGATACCTGGTTCTTGAGCTGTTGTCATTTGCAGTTCAGTACTCACACCACTCCAGCTCTTTGCCAGAGCAGTAGGGCTGACTGCCAAAGTCTGATCCACTGGCAGTCAGGAGACAGAGCAGTCTTTTTCAATGCCTGAGACATGTTCAACATATTTATCACAGTGAGCAGAGGAAACTGTTGATGCCTTCAAAAATCTGATTCTTGCAACTCCACCGAATAGCAGGGAACTCCACTAACATAAATACAAAGACTACAGCAAAACCAAGGCTGTCTTCCCGAGTTCAGTTCATAGTGTCATGAATAGCAGTATGGGAGAGAAGGCACTCAAGAGACTCATCAAAATGGGGGAAAAGTACTGAGAGATGTATTTAGCAGTACTGTATCAAGTCTTGCTAGCTCTACTGCAGCAGTCCTCAATACATGGGCAAGATTTAGAAGGTACAAAATGAAGGCAATGCAGATCTGTTGTGCTCAACATAGAACACATGTAAAGAGCAGCAACAGGTGGAGAGTAAAGGCAGATAAAGGGTTATTCATGCCCTGTGTATGTATGTCAGTGAGGCATAACAGATGCACCCAGCAGGCTGCTTTGCTGTGCCTGTTTCCATTTCAGGTTCTGGTGATAAATGGCAACATCCGAGTCTTTTTTCACAGCATAACCCAGGGCAGTTGTTCAGTGGCTGTGCTGGACACTCATGTCTGCATGTATGCACTTGTGTGTCATGAATGCCCAGCCATTCATACCCCTGCAAGGCCTGCCATCGTTTTGAGACAGACACTGTTAGATAAAGTTAATGAAAGACAGATGTGCTTATGGATAAATTTCATATATCACAACTGTACAAATTCATATTGCTCCAGATTATTTTCCTTTGGGTGAAAATCAGAGATTATAAATATATTTTAGAAGTATTTAAAGTATGAACCATTTATTTACTTTCACTTTTCTTTATGAGATATAGTACTAGATCAATGACTCAACTCTATGTATCAGCATACTCCTCTTAAGCTATGTTCAAGCAGATCAAATACTGTTAGAAATTCAGGGCAAGGAAATTTTGAGAATCTAGTGTTTAAGAACTTGGTAATTACTTTTCTTGGAAGAATGCAGAATTTTTGCATCTTCACATAGAAGGCTGTGACTCCTTGATAACATTTCACATCCAGACAATACATGGTACTCAGGCAGACAGTAAAATTAACCACCTACATGTAAGTGTAAGTTTACCTGGCTTTTGTCACTATGTACTGCTACTATATTCCAGGATAGGATACTGCTGGGGCTTCAACTTCTCTACTTCTGACCACTCTGTGATCAGAAAAAAGCGTCAGTCAAACTGTTTCCCTAGCTTTATTAAAATAATGGTAAACAAATTAGAATAAATTAAGAAATACCTATTCTTGCAAAATTTTATTAAGACTTGAGTGCCTATGATTTTTTTCTGAATTATCTTCACATTGTTCAAAATACACTTAACTTGAAATGTTTCTAGATCATGTTCAATTTGGACAGAGTGCACATAATTTTGGATGAAATGGTGCTAAATGGTTGCATCGTGGAAACGAACCGGAACAGAATTCTTGCCCCTCTGTTTGTGCTTGACAAAGTGGCAGAAGGCTAAGAAGATGCAAGAGTGACTATGGCATTTTACAGAAGATGGCAAAAGCATCAAGAATATGCCTATAGCAGTTTTCTGCTGTTGCAAGACTGACTCATGCAACATTCAAATTAGCTGGAAAATATTTTCCATTTCTCTAATACTCTGTGTACCCAATGGGATAGAGCAAAGCATGTGGATACATTCAGATGCAGCCTCACTGATCCAGCAGAAGTCTTCCTAGAATGGTCAATAATTTTAAAACATTTTGAGGATGAAGAAATGGAAACTTACCATGACTGACAAGGTATAACTTTGAATTATGTAGTATCATGCCAGACCTAGAAGACAAAAACCATAGAAATATAAATTCAAACTGAGTTTCAGTCCTTCCCTTAAGCACCAAATTGATTTATTTTCATACAAATTTACTGTTAATAATAGTTCTGTGACTTCTATGCCCTCTTTTAAACTGTCATCATCCTTCCATTTGCCATGCAAGTCATGAGAGCTGCATGGAGTCATGGAGACCAAAAGCTGGTCTCCTTCCATTTGCCATGCAAGTCATGGATACAAAAAGAAAAGTACAGATTATTACTTAATACAGAGTATTAAGTATTTCTGCATACTTTGCAAGTTGAAACTGGAATTATTTAGCACTTAAGCATTATAATATTAATAAAAGATAATTAAAATCAAAAGTTTAATGCTCTTTTGTCATGTTGGCTTCATAAATTACACAAAATCTTTTCCATTTTGGCACACCAGTGTATTTTTTTTCTCTTGCATATGCTATCTATGCATCAAGATTAAAACCCTTACAGAAGAGGAGTAATAAAAGGTGTGCAAGTTCTCAGCACTAGGTAGGTAGGTATCTACCTAGAGAGTCTCAGGACTCAGGTACCGAATGAAGTCTCCCTTGAGCGTGATGCCGTAGCTATGCCAAGTTGCATTCCCGGGCATCCAATTCACACTG
This sequence comes from Anthoscopus minutus, assembly GCA_013399455.1. NCBI lineage: Eukaryota > Metazoa > Chordata > Aves > Passeriformes > Paridae > Anthoscopus > Anthoscopus minutus. Next base: position 35,685 of record VWYI01044339.1, read on the forward strand.
CACACTGCTCTGTAAGTCAGGGGACAGTTTGCAGTCTCGGCTTACTTCCACTTACCTTTCTAGAACTGTTATCTGCATCCTTCTTCTTAACCTCCAGCCCAACCCTACATGTAACCTGACACCAGACAAGCATATTCTGTGTGAAAGCACACACTGGTCACATAAATACCACTCAGAAACCAGGGTCTAAGGAGCAGAGAGTGTTGTGTGTGAGAATAATCTGCAGGGCTTTCACACAGGAACACGCTTATCAAAACAAGATGATGTTGGCACTGGAGCAGAGTTGCGTAAACCTAGACACAGGTGTTTGTCTGAAGCACAACAGACACAGAAGTGGGCACAATGGTGAATATTCTTCTCCAATTCTGCATTAGGGAAAATCTAAAAAAACAATACTGTAAAGTCCTACAAACAACACGATGAAAAGATATCTGGCACCAACCCGATGTGCAGCTGCAAGGCGGAGTTTTAGGCAAGCCCCTCTCAGCAGTGGCCTGAGAAACAGTTGTTACCAAAGACAACTGGCACAAAGCAAAACTTATTAAATAGATTCAACTACAATCGACTTTTTTTTTTCTGGTATCAACACTACTTAAAAATCTTTATAACAATAGTGTCCTCTTGCTTTATCTTACTGTAAGCCACTTTCTTTCCAATAAATATCACGTGCTAGCACCAAGACAGCCCATCCATCTCAAGTAAAGCTGAATCAGCTGTATCATCTGACCCAGATTTTATTCCAGTGTAATGAAGAACTATAGTCTCAGGACACATGGGCTCACTGAAGGGCACCAAAACTTGCCACAGACTCATTCTTAAGAAATTTCACTTACTCTGAAAAGATTTGAACACAGACATGAATCTGTGAGATCAGTAGTTCTCTTACGTAGTTCTTTGAAACCTTTAAAAAAGCATGGCACATTGTTCAGAACATGTAGAGAGATTTAGTAAGTACTAATGAAGTATTCAGAAGAGACATTTGTATATGTTGCAAACATTTTAATGATTACTTTTGAGCTTACACATTGGGTGCTTTTTTTTTTAAACTTCAAACTGCAACAAGTTAAATAAATGTTTATAATATACAAAGAAAATACAACCGAAAGTAAAACTTGCTTTAAGTGTGCCTTGCACTAGGAACCAGTGTTTTTTAATAGCTTTATTGTTGAGCTGCACAAACACACTTAAGGATTTGATCTTATAGCAGGGCATTTTAGAAATCAAAATATATTCCCACTTGAAAGAAAAAGAAGAAAAACAAAAAATGGTTGTGCATGATTATAAGCAAAAACCCACTAAAATACTCCAATAGTGCAGGCACCATTAAAAAAGAAAAGGATGGAGATGCCCATTAAGTCTAAATTTTAAGGAAGCAAGTTTCTGACCAGTTAGCTTAAAGCCAGCAAAACAGGGATCAGTGATGGCAACCGTAGTGTACAGGGTATTAAAAGACAAACTTTACACAATACACTGTTAGAAATTTGTATCAGTGAACACTGAAAATCTGATGATCTGTTCTTTGGAACAGTCAAACAGAAACACCTTAATTTCCAGTTTGTGCAAGCCCTTGAAGCATCACACAGTGTTCTGTGCCAATTTCTTGCTGGCTGTGTAGTTACAAGGATTTATTTTGTCATTAGCAGCTAACAAACATTCCACATTTTCCTAAAGCCTCACAGGTGAAAAAAAGGCAAGTCTCATCAGAGCACAGCGTGGAGATCGTATTTTTTGCACACAAACACAAGAGGCTTCACTATTGTCAAAAACACTTCCACGTGCCAGGCTGTGGGCAGTGGCTCAGTTGAGATGGAAGCCTTTCTCCATGGTAGCAGCTAGCAGACGCTCCCTCATGATCTCCTCAGAAGAATACTCAGGCAACTTTAGGTAATGCACACATGTATTCACAGACGGATAACTTGCATCTGTAGCATCAACCTGAGGAAAGAAAAGAATGGTTACTTCAGTTCACAGCACGCAGTATGGAAGTTAAAAGCTGTGAAGTCCTCTAATTAACGGCACTTGCTGCATACCTAACACCAGTTGTTAAGAAACAATAGCATCAGCAAAGCTACAGGCCAATTTATAAATCCACTTGCTTTATATGTACATTAATACTTTGATATTTAAATATATGAATTATAAATGAAAATACATGAGATATATATATGGTATTAGAGAGCACACCTGAAACAAGGGGTTAGTATCAAAACCTTAGCACAGTTCCATAAATTAAATAACTAAAATAAAAATCACCACTATCAATATAGAAGCTCTTGCATTGCCAAGCCAAAGTTAGTTTAAATGTGGCTGGGAGCTGCCGTACCTTGCGCACAACCGTGAGCCGGGGGTGGAGGTTTGCCAGCCCTCCTGGTGGGAGTGTTGAACAACCAGTGGTAAACTGCAGAAAAGCCTTCCTCTCATCCGAAGACATACCACACAAGACTCTCACAAATCGAAGGAATCCAGGGCTTAAAATAAAGTAAAATAATTAGTTCTGATAACTCTACAAGAAAGTGTGGGGGTTTTTAAAATTTCTCTTAACTTGACACAGTAGAATTACAATCTTTAGTCACATTTAAGCAAACATTGTAAGATTCTAGGGCCTGTTGCGTATTAAGAATAAAACATCCTTTAATAAAAAAAAAATAGTCTTTAATCTCCTTGCAGAGTATCTCACAAAAAAATGTAGGTCCATACTTATCTTGGTATCTTGTATTTGAGTGCATATGTCTGGGTAGAGAAATAGAGCTCAAACATTTCAGCAGACTTACTCTAACACAGTTCCAAAAGTCATTTGTATGTTATTGATACCAAAGATGACAAGCAGCAAAAACAAATCCCAAACCCACCAAACCCAAAACTATCAAAACCATCTTCTGATAGCCAACAACCAGTAAGTATATTTGTCCCCTGCATAGTACACTTTCTTTTTTAGCTACACCTCAAGAGAAAAGAATAAAAAATATGGGCAAAGTAACAACTGTACACAGCAAGAAAAAAGTTTAACCACTATCAAACATGAGAATAAAAACTCTAAAATCTATTTTTAGTAATCTGTATTAATCTGCCATTAGCTACTAGTTTTCACTAGTTACTTGTATTTGAATAATTTATCATCTCTCATCACAAAACTACCAAGTACTTTCTAAACTATCTATTGTAACACATGTTTATTTCATGCAGTTTTAGACAAGCACTCACTCTTCAGTAATCACCAGTTTCATCCAATTTGACATCTTCATCTAGTGAACATTCTGGACATTCTATCACAACATTTTCTTTTAGCTACTATTTTTAAATCACTCAGAATAAAAGTACCTATCTCTTGTATATCCCAGTTTGGGTTCGGTGTAATTGATGATATCCTCAGCTGCCCAAGAAGGTGATTGATTTCCACAAAGAATCATCTGAACCTCTTCATGGCTGAAGGAACTCAGCTTCTCCATTGGAAAGACTCTGTTGAAGCCATCTTTAATTTACACAAGACGCAGTTGTTAACATGAGTCCAAATATCATTTATAAAATAATGTCAGCATTTAAGTCTTATTTTAGTCAAACCAGAATCAATCAGTATTATCTTAATTGGGGTAAATGGAATATCTTCACAATTGAATACAGCATAACTAATGCAAAGGTGTTCTGAAATTAGTATCTTACCTATTGCATTCTTAAGTAACAAGTTTATTTTTGAAAGACATTCTATGCCACCACTTTAAACTAGCATGCCCTGATCACCCATTATTCCACCTAACTTCATATATGTTGTTATATTTACAATTACCTCTAAAAGCTTCCATTTGTTTCTGTATACCAGTATGCATGCAGAAATCAAACATGAGGTCTACATACTCCTCTGCATTATCCATTGTTACAGTCTGCAAAGACAGTAGATAAATTCTGTAAGAATTCACTGTTCATTAAAGTTATTGCTGAGACAATAAAAATTTAACTGCTGGTTAAATTGTAAAGGAAGGTTATTTCCTTACCTCATCTTCACCACCCGGTTTGAGATCCACAGCTGTAAACCCATATACTTTGGATGAAGGGCAAAACTGAAAATTTAAACTTCAAAATACAAAGTAGTTAATAACTGAAAACAAGTCTGCTACTGCATTTGTAAACACACCAGATTTACAACCTATCACAGCCGAAAGCACCTCACTGGATTCCAAACCATTGTGAGTGGCTCACTTTGAACCACTGCTCATGCATATACAAAAAGCACAGAACTACAAACAGTAATGGACTACACAGATAATATGTGTTTCAAACACATGGTATGCAAAGGCATATTCTCACTCTATTTATTTCTATTTGATAACCACTGATAATTTCATCAATTTCCTACCTTTAAGCTATCAGCTTCCAAACTACTCAAACCATTTAATTTAGTTCATAAATTGAGAAAAATAATTTCCATTAAATTCCAGCAGAAACAATTACAGAGCCATTTATTAGGCATTTAGGCCCTTCAATAGTGCTACTTGCTTTCTCCCCATAACAAGCCAGGCTACATTCCACAAGTCCTCTGAGGATATAAATCTATTACAGATCACTGACAGAAGGGCTAAAAAGACAGTAAAGGGTCTAGAGGGAAAGCCATACAAGTTGCTAACACACTTGTTCTGTTCAGCCTGGAGGAGACTGAGGGCAGACCTCACTGCAGTTACAGCTTCCTGTGAGAGGAAGAGGAGGGGCAGACACTGATCTCCTCTCTCTGGTGACCAGTGACAGGACCCAGGGGAATGGCCTCAAGCTGTGCCAGGGGAGGTTTAGGTTGGATATTAGGGAAAGCTGCTTCACCCAGAGGGTGTTTGGCACTGGAACAGGCTCCCCAGGGAAATGGGTCACAGCACCAGCCTGGCAGAGCTCGGGCAGTGTTTGGACAATGCTCTCAGGCACAGGGTGTGACTCCTGGGGACGGTGCTGTGCAGGTTGATCCTTGGGGATCCTTTCAGCTTTTCATGATTCCAAGACCATAATTACTGAACTCTGACAGGACACAATTTTTGTGGCACAATATGATTATAACAAATAATTCATAATATTGAGGGTAGAAAAACTGTTGTTTCAAAGGAAATATTTAAAACTAGGGAGGATGACATCCTAACATGGGTTTACACAGGTATGTGTACTCTTGTCTTTTACAGTTGCTAAAAGTCAACACATGCTCTGTTTAACATGGATTCAAACACTGCACTAGGAACACAATCTAAAATGTCAATCTGTCCTCTTTAAAAGTTCCTCAAAAACTCAATTAATTTCAAGTTATCACAGCAAAGAAATTAGAATCACCCTTTTGCTAAAGCTATGATTTTACAAGTACTTATGTTCACAAGTATTTATGTTACCAGAGTCATACATCACTGCAGCATAGCCACATATAAGATTAGGAAACTGAGCAAGTGACAAGAGAAAATCAAACCAAGGACAAAGAATATGTCTGCATCTCTATGGATTCTCCCTTACAATGATGCTACTTAAAACTAAGAAATCTTCATTTGTAATTTGTGTTGGCTTCTATCTCTAACACAAGGCTGTTTACCTATCTATAAATAAATATGAAAACTTACCCCAAATCCTCTATGCTAAGAGGAGGCCCCGAACCTGATGGATTCTTCAGCATTAATTCCTGCAGTTTTGTGTTCTTTTCATCTTCTGACAGATTTTTGTTGCTTAAAATTTGACGTCTTTTAATTGCAAGGTCCTTTATTTCTTTTAGAAACCTGGCTCTGTGTGGGTTTACTAATTCAAAGTCTTCCCATGTCAAAATTCCATTAAACCAGGCAGGAGGCTTAGGTTTTGGTGGATCAAGAATAAATTCTGATTTAGAGTCTTCTTCCAGACTTCCTACTGACAAGGAATCATGTCCTTCTTCCGTAGAAGCCTCTGACTGACTTTCAGTATAGTGCAAGTCTCTGTCACCCCGTGATTCATATATCAACTTACTCATGTTACTTTTAATGTCCCCCATACACATGAGTTTAAAAAAAGGCTTAGAAATGGGTAAATCCACAAGTCTATTGTCCTGAATGCATTTAGCCAAGAAAATTCCAAGGAAATGAAAGAGTTTGGTTATTCTTTCGAGTTCATCACTATCTTGTGGGAATGGTGCTGTAAACAGTCCACATGATCTCTGTACATAGTAGCCAGGCGGTTTCAATCCACCACCAATATCAACCTGATTTAAGAGACAGCCAAAAAAAGAAGACACGGTTAAAGTTGGTTTAATTAGATATCTGCACTGTCTAACTTCTTATACTCTACTGCTGTGTTAAAACAGAGAAGAATTAAAATGGACCAGAGTGGTCATTCTTAACCATGATGACTACCTGCTGTATGAACATGTGTTTTCCTTCCTGGATGTCTAGCTCGTTTTCCATTTTTTTTACACAAGTACTCAGTTTAGAATACAAATTAAAATATACCTGACGGGACTCATCATCTGGAAAATTGTCATCACAAAGCCAAGCTCCCAAATCTGTCCTCTGAAATTCTGCTGCCACCAACGCGTAAAATTCCAAGGTAGGACCCAGGCCTGTTCCTTCCTCCCCTAAAAACTCAACCTAGAAAAACATAAGGAAAGTTAATAGTAAAAAAAAATCCTAATGAAATGTTCAGCGTTGGTTATGGAACAGGATATTCAATATCCTGTTCAGTACATTAGAAATAGCTATCTAACCTTGCTCTGCTAGGCAGATATGCTTTACCTCTAGAACAGATTTTCTGTCTGCATGAATCTGCATGACATTTTCTGCCCATTCCATCAAGGATTCACCTCGCGGAACTTTCACTCTTTCATGTTTGAGGCGTCCAACTCTGAATTCTCCCGGATCATCTCGTCGCACTGTGCTCGTGGTCCTTGTCCTTTCCACAGTGGCTTCACGTCTGTTCTGCAGCCATACAATTGCTCTGGAAAAAACCAAACACCAGCTGTTTAAAACTTCCATGTCTTCCAGCATGAAAATTTGAAAGTGGTCACCAATAAAAAGTAACTTGTTAAGTACTAATTGCCTTCTAATATATTTTAGGTATAAACCAAACTTTTTAGGTATAAACTATTTTTTTTTTAGGTATGCAATGGCTCAAAATACGGGGTTTAGAAAACTAATTTATTTCTAATATAAGTGTCGGCTGCTGATAGCACAAATGAAAACATACAATTCTCAATCTGAATTCCTATAGTTTTCACATTACACTGGAAAGGACAATAGGTAGTGTTTACTGTTGAACTTTTAATCACAGATGCTCAAAACCGTTTATAGACACTAATTACATCTTTCATTATATACTGTAAGGCAGTTGCACATCACCCCATGGACACAGACCAAGTTTTGCAGATTTATTTACCTACACACTCCTTAAAGAACACAGAAGTGCACAGAAAGTTCAAGTGCAATCACAGACAAATAGACCTGTATCAATGATAATAGCAGTACTTATACAAAGTCAAATTTTCAAATTTTTGTATCTATTATCATCTATGCAGCAGTAAACTATCTACAAGGCTACCATCTGTTGATTGTTTTGCAAATGTAGCCAAGTGTCCTGACACAGAGAGCGTACACACCCACAGTTATTCAGAATAGGTGAGTTTTAAGAACTATTTCCAGTATTTTGAGAGCTTAAGAAACCTCTTTACTTAAAAAGTAAATAATATGCAATGTTTCCTGAAAGATCTCTTTAAAATGCAGCTTCTCTAAAAATTACAAAACAAAAAAGACCCAAACATATAGATCATTTTTCTGTAAAAGTTAAAATTTTTGCACAATAAAAAGACTTAAACTGATGTCTTGCAAGATAATACCTTTTCTTCTATTCCTTTTTCTTTTTAAATACCTGATTTTATATTCTTCATGAGGCACTTCTACTGCATGTAAGACAAAACAGTAATTTTGGCCAATCTTTCTCCACCCTCTGATTTGGAAAACAAAGTCTAGCAACAGCCAAGAAAACCCTCAAAAATTAGTTCCTTCTTCTCATTCCAAAACTTATACCAGCAAAAAGATTTACACTCCACATACTCTCAAGGTTATGATTGCTGCAATCAAAATATTAATGATTCTGAGGTAACAAAGAACTCTAGAGGAAACCCTTAAATGTTTTGAACTCTGGTTTTGTTTCAGTATCATTATGAAGCTTATAGTAACTTTCAAAATAGCATCCTTAAGTTTTTTCTATTTTGTTAAAACATTAATGAATTAAAAATAAATGAACCAAAACAAGCGCAAGTTACTGGAATTATAAAAATGTATGAAAAAAATTAGCTCATATGATTCCCCAAATGTTTTCTATTTTGGAGTCCTTTATGCAATGAACTGCAACCCAGACAAATTGGTCAATAGGATAATCTAGCTATGAGTACACAAGCAAGTCTTCAGCTGAAGTTAAAAAATTAAATTTCTTGTTGTTCTCAGCTTCTCCACCTTCTTCCTTCCATATTCCAAAATTATTCCGATTTGGCAAGAAAAATTTGTCTCATTAGGATTAAGGTCCTTCTGGGAATCAGCAATTTAGAAACTATTACATGTAAAAAATGAAAAGGAAGCAGTCATATTTCTTTTCATTTGTTTTTTTTACCTTGATGCTCCAAATGCTGTACATGTGAAGTACAACTGTCTTGTTTCAAATGGAATTAAGAAAGGACACTTGCTGGTTAGTTGCTCGCACCAGTCTGGCAAAGCGCCGCTTGCTAGTGCCAAGGGTTCCTGTAGTTTGATGCAAGGAATAAAAAAACCACCAGTGTTAGTAAGGTTTGACTAAGGTGGTCCCAACAAGTTTGTAACTAAGTACATACACAGCAAACGCACCCAAGGACTGAGCTGCTTGATTAAATTTCTCTATTCTCAGCAACTGAGATTTTTTTTCCCCCTTTTAAACACTATCAATATGGAAGCTGTATGATGAGCAGCTGTTCAGCTTGGAGGAGACTGAGGGCAGACCTCATTGCAGCCTATAACTTCCTTGTGAAGGGAAGGTGAGGGGCAGGCACTGATGTCTTCTCTGGGATGACCAGTGACAGGACTCAAAGAAATGGCCTGAAGTTGAGTCAGGGGAGACTTAGGGTAGACACTGGGAAAAGATTGTTTCCCCAGAGGGTGGTTGGGTGCTGAAGAGGCTCGCAAGGAAAGTGGTCACAGCATTGGCCTGACAGGCTTCAAGCAGAGAGCATTTACACAATGCTCTCAGGCAGAGGGTGTGACTCTTGGGATGTCCTGCACAGATCCAGGAGCTGGACTCAAAGACCCCAATGAATCCCTTCTAACTCAGCATATTCTGTGATACATAAACTTTCTTTGGACTTCAGAGTGGGCACAGGGTGCTTTGACACAGACACTAAAAGCTATAGTAAATCTGTGGGATATACGCTATGCAAAGCACTGTGGGGAGACCTAAGAACCCAATTACCTGGAAAGAATTACTGAGTTTTGTTCAAAAGAAATTAGATATTACCATTTCAATATCAGAAGACATAAAAGAAACTTGATGGTAGAAAATTATCTCCTTGAAATATTATTACAGTCCCTTCTGAAATACAATTATAATAAACTATACTACAGAAATTATTACTACAAGGATGTTCACAGTGCCAGAACAGTCTTTGAAAGAACACAGAAAATTTAAACTTTATTTTAAACAAATAATTAGGACAATGTGACTGTAAAAACCCCTCCAAACCTCAAAAAGCACACAAGGGCTAATTCAGCTGAGAATCTTCTGTAATCTTTGTTGAAGAAAATGTAGTTTTACTGAAGAACTACATCCTAAAGTTTTCCTTTTAACATATCTAATGAACATGGCACCAATATGATGTTTTCTAAATGCTATTTTTGAAAGCTTTATGTAGAATGTATGAATAATAAAATGTCTGTGAACCCCAACATAATCACTTGTCTTTTCTACATTATCATCACGCAGACATACACACACATTGTAATATTGATGTCTGATACAGAAAAAAGATTATTATTCATAACCAAAATATATCAAGTAAAACAGTTTTGTATGGTTTGTACAAAAACAAACTGCATGGTTTTATTCTTACAGAACAAACTCATTCAAAATATAAGGAAGAAAATATGTATGAAACAATTCAAAACTCAAAAATGGCAAAAAACCAATAATTTCAAAAGTCAAGGTAAGGAAGAGAATAACAGAGTCCTAAAAACAATACTACATTTATACACTATGTATAATACCTCAATCTGTTGCAGAATCTTCGTAGTAATTTTTTTACTTGTGAATTCATCTGGTGGAAAGTTAAACTGAGGATGCTCATCTCCTTCTGAAAATAATCAAGAGAAAAGTTTTCCTTTATTTTTTTTCAATAAAATATTTCAGAAACTCTGCAAAATAACTAAGTTACCTTCTTGAGAAGTCCGTGGTGTGTAAGGGTCACTGGCAACTATATACAAAATTCTAAGTAACTGCAGAACATCTTCTACTCCACAGGAGTTCTGTCCACTGCCAGCTTTGGCCTGGGGTTGTTCCTTGGCCAAACTAAGGATATCAGAGTTTTGAAGAGTAGAAATGGCCCCTTGGCTCAATCCAGATTTTGATCCATGTTCACAAAAATCCTGTAAAAGAAAGAATGGTTAAGAATGAAAACTGCATGTGTTGCTGTCTTTAGGACTGTATTATAAGTTGATTTGAAAAAATAAAAAATTGCTGTGTTCAAACTTGACAATCAAATTGTGCATGGTGCAAACCACAATTCAAATGCATTTCAACACAACTACGTTTAACAGAAGACATTGAAGTAAAAAGGCAAGAGCAGCAAAGCCTAAACTTGAAACTGGCTTTTGAACATTCAACTTCCCTATAAATACCATGGCTCTCCCTCCACAAGAATCTTTAAAGCTGCAAAACAAAGCACACAGCCATTCATAATAAAAAAAAAGTTTGGATGCAGACATATACCTTGTATGCAGCTATGAGCTGGGAACAATTTCTGTTTTTCCTAATACTTTTATTAGTGCCGGTTAATTTCCAGTGGCGCAGGAAAGCTGAGTCTGCATTCTTCTGCAGGTAGGTTATCAAGTCATTCTTTGGTAATTCATCAGTGCCAAGGTACTGCTCCACATGCTCTACTGACCAGCAACCCTACAACAGGAACCACCAAATGTTGGTTTTTCCTGATTGTAAAGTCTTTAAGATTTCACATGCAATATATAATGTCTTTTTGTAAAGGAGCATGCATTTACAAATATACTCACTAATATTCTTTAAGTAATTGAAAACTGTTAGTTTTTTTTAATGTAGCATTTCAAAAACTGCAATAATATTTCTTTTGCTTTTATTAAAACAGCCATAAAACACAAAAGCACAGAAGTAGGTCTTACCATTTTTCCACTTTCTTTCTCTTTATCAGAATCCTTCATTTCTCTGTACATGATTCTAGACATCAAAACAATCAGTTAATATTTCATACTCATAGTATATGCTCTAAATTCTGAGGTTACACATTGACTTGTTAGGTGTCAGTGACATTTAGATAATGTGATGTAAAACAGCAGCAACAGCAGCTGCTCTTTGCTGCACAGAATATCTGAGATACCCTGAGGCAGCAAAGTTCTTAAGCTCTATCTTCATTATGTTGGTGTTTATCTTGCAAAGTATTTATGTTTCCTTAAGTGAGACTTGAGTAATCGAACAACCCTCATTGTGTCCATTTCCTAAACCACCTTCAGATTTTTCATTACACGTGCACCGGCTCTTTAAAATTTTCAGGTCCTAGGGAAGCTTGCTGTTCATTAACTTAGAAGATATCCACATTTACAACTATTTCTCATGTTTCTAACTAGAAAACAGTTTGTTGCAGCATGCAATTTTTGACAGAAAGCAACTCAGATGCAACACATAAGCACTGATTAAATCCAAACTACTGTTAAAAATACTGCACCCATCCTTACTGCAGCTGTCACTTTCAAACACATTATTCTTCACAGGATCACTAGGTTGGAAGAGACCTTCAAGATCACAGAGTCCAATGCATGCCCTTATACCTCAACTAGACCACGACACCAAGTGCCATATCCAGCCATTTTAAAAACACATCCAGGGATGGTGACTCCACCACCTCCCCAGGCAAACTATTCCAGTACTTGATCACTCTTTCTGTGAAGTTCTTTTTTCCTAACATCCAACATAAATTTCCCTTGGCACAGCTTAAGACTGTGTCCTCTGGTTCTGTCAGCTGCTGCCTGGAGAAAGAGACCAACACCCACCTGACCACATCCACCTTACAGGAAGCTGTAGAGTGATGAGGTCACCTGAGTCTCCTTTTCTCCAGCCTAAACAGCCCCAACTCCCTCAGCCCTTCCTCACAGGGTTTGTGTTCCCAGCCCCTCACCAGCCTTGTTGCCTCCTCTGGACATGCTCAAGCATCTCAAGGTCCTTCCCAAGCTGAGGGGCCAGAAGTGGGCACAGTACTCCAGGTGTGGCCTCACCAGTGCTGAGTGTAGGGGAAGAATGACCTCCCTTCTCCTGCTGGCCACATCATTCCTGATCCAGGCCAGGATGCTGTTGGCCTTCTTGGCCACCAGGGCACACTGCTGGCTCATGTCCAGCTGCTGTCACCAGTACCCCCACGTCCCCATCCACCTGGGCACTGTCCAGCCACACCGTCTCCAGCCTATAATGTTGCAGGGGGTTTTTGTGGGCAAAATGCAGGACTCAGCACTTGGACTTATCAAACTTCATCATGTTGGACTCTGCAAGTCTTTCTTCTAGTAAGACAGAAGTTACAGGGGGTAGTAAATGGAAAACACTCCCCATCATATAGTTTTACAATTTCTGTGTATTAGTAAGCTAGTAAGGTCAAATTAACATTGAGAGAATAGTTGAGGTAGGAAGGGCCGTCAAATATAATGTTTAAATATAATTTCCTGTATTTCAGTTTGAGCCCTTTTTTCTTCTTGTCTTTTCACATGTTGCATCAAAGGGAAGTCCACAGTCTGGCTTCCCTATGTCCTCCATCAGGTATTCATACACATTGGTAAGAGCCCACTTTTTTCCTCCAGGCTAGACAGATCCAGCTCTCTCAGATTCTTCTTTGTATGGCTTTTAATGACTCTAGCAGCCCCTTGCTAGACTCACTCAAGTGCCCATGTCTATCTGGTACTGAAGAGCCCTGAGCTGGGACATAGCACTGCAGGTGCACTCACCAGTGCAGAGTAGATGGGAATGAGCACCTCACTCAACCTTTGTAATGCAGCCCAGGGTGCTGCTGATCTTCTTTGCTACTGGGGTCCACAGCTGGACCCTAGTATGTTTATGTTTAACTTGATGTCCATCCAGACCCTCAGGGCCTTTTTGTGAACTCCTTTCCACCCAGCTGGCCTCCAGCCTGACCAGCACATGCAGAGTTACTGTTCCCCAGCTGACAGACTTTACATCTGCCTCTGTGATATACTGCAACGTTCCCATGGGTACATTCCATTGGGACCCATGGAAATGTATGTTGAGCAAGTGTTCATTAACCTCTTGCCATTCACATATCGCCAGATTCAACTCCAGATGTGCTCTGGCTTTCCTAATGCTCTGCCTTCAAGTTGGGACAACCAGGATTCATCCTAGATCATTTGACCCTTCTTCCACTCCCTTTCATGCTTCTTTTTTCCAACCATTCAGGTCTCCTACTGACTCTGCCTCACTTCCTACCTATTGGGATGGACAGCTCTTGAGTCTGGAGAAAGTGACCCTTGAAAAAACATCAATGAACTCTCCTGGACTTCTTTTTTCGCTAGGACTATAACCCCATAGGGTTTTTCCAAGCAGATCCCTAAAGGTTATAAGTTTTTCCCTTAGTTTTCCAGGCATAGCAGTAGTTTTAAAACCAGTATTCACATCCTAACATAAACACCAAAAAAACCCTCTAATTTTACCATTTCTTATTAGAGGGGAGGAGTTAAAAAATTAATATCCATTTCCTGATCAGTCACAGCGTTCTTTACACAGAATAATGAACTGGTGAGCTTACGTGTATGTTGGCTCCCAAATACGTCTGAGTTTGTCAGATTTCACACTGCCATTACAGGAAAGCTGTAACAATTTCTGTACATAGTAAAAGATGGTAGATCGAAAGTTTGTTAGGGGCAGTTCTACTTCTCGAGTTGTTCCAAGACCCGAAACTTTCAAGGTAAGTGCTAAACGTGGTGAAGGCATGCACTCAACCTCTTCCAAGAGTTCTGAATGAGGTGTACCTGCAAAAATCATTAGAGAACCCTTAACACAAAATATATAATGCATCACAAGGCGACTTAAACGTCAATAACATGGTTCAATAAAGATGTGTAATGCCTTACTGCACACATGCCAAAGGGTGCCAAAGATGAAATGGAGTTCTAACTATGAACTAAATTATGACTAAACCATTTCTTTATGGGAGAAAAATTAACAGGAATTTCTGAAATCCCTACTGATCCCTCTATCTTGGTAAGCATCTTAGATACTATCACAGCATATACATTCTTCTTTTCCTACCTTCCTTTCAGTTCTTCAAAATAAACTGTGGATTATTTCCACATATGCTAAACCCTACTTATTCTTCTCTGTAATGAACACTGAGTATATACACAGTGCTAAAGAATGAACTGAGGAGCCAAGGAGCAAGATCAGGTGCAGTGCTGCTGACTGTACAAACTGCTCCATCACTGCATTACCTTGCCCCTGCCTCAGCTTTGCACTGTTTCAGCACACCCTCCTCAATCAAAGCTACTCTGGGTAGCTTTAACACAGTTAAGTTCCTCCAAGTCAGACCAGGCATCTTTATCGCATCTTTAACATATCAAGAGATTTTATTATTTATCATGGTAAGAGATGATTCTTGTTAAATTCCTAAATTTGCTTATTTTACACAGTATTTAATTTACTTTCCCCTCAATAATGCTTGGATCATTCAAACAGAGAAAGCCACACTGCCACAAGAGCATGTGAACTGATTAATAGTGGTAGCATCCCCAGATCCAGTGTGCCCTTAATAGTCAATCTCCATCCTAAAGCCAGATTAAACATCACATATTTTGTCAGCATACCTGGTGGAGGGATTTCTAGGTCAGTTGTTTGTTGCACATTAGTACGACCAGGTCTTGGGTCAAAAGCAGGAACCAAAGCAGAAAACTGCCGTTTCAAGACATAATCATCATCCCATGTTCTTCTACGGCCTCCCTTGGTTTCATACTCCTCTTCTTCCTAGAAACAAACAAACAAACAAAAAAAAAAACCCTAGTTGTTTTTTTTTATTCTGCTAATGAGAATAATTTGATAAAAAACAGAGTTCATGAATACAGCAGTCACAAACTAAACTGCAACTCTACTCAGCTCTGGTAAGGCTGCCTCTGCAGTGCTGTATCGAGCTCTGGGCTCCTCTATCAGGAGAGACATGAAGCTCCTTTGTAGGCCCTACAAATATGATTAAGGGACTGCAGCATCTCTCATATGAGGAAGGCCTGGTGGAGCTGGGTCTGTTCAGCCTCAAGAAGAGGCAAATGAGAGGGGACCTCATCAATGTCTGTCAGTATCTGATAAGACTGTGGAAAAGATGGATCCAGGCTCTTCTCAGTGCTGCCAAGCAATAGGACAAGAGAGAAACCGACAGACAGGAAGTTCCACCTGAACATGAGGAAGACATTTACTGTGTGAGCAAACACACTGAGACAGGTTGTGTGCCAAGCTAGAGATACTCAAGAATCCTCATGACACAATCCTG
Source organism: Anthoscopus minutus (assembly GCA_013399455.1). Classification (NCBI taxonomy): domain Eukaryota; kingdom Metazoa; phylum Chordata; class Aves; order Passeriformes; family Paridae; genus Anthoscopus; species Anthoscopus minutus. The sequence goes on from VWYI01044339.1 coordinate 51,394, forward strand.
TGCCATGGGTCTAGGATGACCCTGAGTGAGCAGGGAGGCTGGACCAGATGACCCACTGTGGTTCTTTTCAACCTTGCCCTTTCCATCATTTCATTATGTCTTCATTATGTTAATTTTTCTCTATAAAATCAACACAAAATAAATCAAAGCTGGCAGAAGTGTATTAAGAGTTTCTGGAAAGAACTGAAACTTTCCATGAAGCACCAGAACACAGGAAAACACAGTACTGTAAATCAGCAAACTTGGTGTAGATGCTTTGTGTATTCCACAAACTTTGCAATACCAGAGGTTCAAATATATCCAATGATGTCAAAATAAACATATTTATTTTTTTGAAAACAAGAAGCACTTTCTTCCAAAGTATGTACATATATTGATATGTAACATATATACATTTTATCAAGTTAAATTAAATCAAGTATCAAAATATTAGAACTATTTTGGTGGGAAAAAGATCTGATTTTCAATAAGATTTAACAAGTATTAATTGGTTATGAATTTTCTACAACAAGCTTTTAATCTGTTCTTATACTCCTTGAGAAGAATTGCATGGTACATCAGAGGGAATGGTACTAGAACCCAAGAAAGGAAAATTTTCTTTTCCAGACCTGTTTCTTCCTGTGTAATCTAAAGCAAAATCTATTTTAGCTATTTCTGCTACTTCCCAAGAGCAACAATAGTAACTGTATTTAATAATTTTTTTTAATTGGTCAACATTCTACAAACTAAAGTTACTGTTTGCATTGTAGATCCACTTAAGTTGTACTGGCTTGGTTTTTTCCTAACTTTGTATCTTTGGGAAAAAGGTGAAACAGCAAGATGTTTATTCATGTACCTGAGTTTCTATTAAAATCATAAACACCGTAAGTAAAAATGCTAAATATTTTGTTTCAAATGAAAGAAATATTTGTATATTAATTACAAGATGAAGTTTCTATAATTCCATAAAAATATTTATATTTATTCTGTAGAACATTAACTTAGCATTAGTGAAGCCTTCTATTTTTCCTCTTAGATCTTGCAATATTCATTCTGATCACTTCAGCGATGGTAGAAGACCAAGGACTATTCATACCAGTAAAGAACAACAAAATAAAAAGCCAGAACTTCTGATAGTGTAGGCAAGAACCATGTGAACTGCCATGCTGGGTTTCATCTAGCCCTCACCCCACTGTTTTTTTTCTTGGGGTTTTGGGGGTATTCTTGAGAATAGAGAGATGTTCTCTGGCCAACTCTTGCTTCATACAGGCCCTACAGTGAAACACACCCCAGAACTGAATCACTACAAAATGCAGCAGCTGGTAGCATCCACAGTTATACCATTTCATCAGCCTTTGAACTAGTGATTCATCATTTCTACTGTCAACTTGTTCCCAGCTTCATTTTAAGACATTAATCCTGACCCGTAAGGTCTTGGGAATGCTGGTGTTTAAAAACACTTCTCCTGTGTTTTTGTCTATATGCAAGAAACTAAATAAATATAAATAAACTTGTTTTAACTAATGGAGTTATTGTAGCTAGGACTTCCTATTGCCAAAATAAATATGTGGCTTTTTAAAGTACCTGTTAGCCAATTAAGACACCATCAATGCTAACTATACCATACCATAACTTCCTCATATTCTTGATCTTCTTGGTTATCATCTTCGTTTTCATCATCTTCTTCATCTGGTTCAGGTAGATCCTCATCATCATCTAACTCTGCCAACAGAGTGCTAGCTCGGCAGCTATCAAGAAAATCTAGAACACATATGTATATATTTATATACAGGACAAAAGACAAGAATAACTTATAAAGCAGAATTTTTAAAGTAAAGAACAGAAGCACTGGGAACAGTGAAAAAACAAATCTCACTTAAACCAGAAAAGCAAAACTAAAGCATTGCTTATTGCATAACAGGGATAAAAAGCTTTGATAAAAGCATACACCTGTAAAAAAGTCCATGGATCTACTCCATAGCATAATGATAGAAGTACTTGCTATTGGTGCAATTAAGAGTGATCAGTAAGAGTGATGTTTCTCATTTGATTATAACAGTTTATAATTACATTTCTTTTAGATTACAAAAGATACCAGAAAATGGTGAACAAATGCCTATTGTCTGTCTCAACAATTAGAAACAGGTGAGTGATGTCATTTCTACTAAAAATGTGTGGTTTAGACCTTAACTTCCAATATAAAGGACATGTAAGATAAACATTTAAGAGTGCTATTTTAAAGACTCAGTTTCTAATTAATTACTGTAACAAGAAGTTGAAGGCAAAGTTCCATTTTACTCACTTTGTACTAAGATTTAAAAAAACAACCTCCCAAAACCAAGAAGTTCACAGCAATCCAAACGGACTGGGATAAAGCTTTGAACTTTCACATTTTTCTATGCACATAGAAACCATCTATAACCACCCAAACACCCTTTGTATTGTTGCTACCACCTCTATTGATACTTGAATGCACTCTATTTGTTGTTGGTGATACATTTTAAGACTTGTCACCCAAAGTATCAAATTAGACTCAATTAAGAAATTAAAGGGAAATGGTATATGCAGACATATTAATCAACTGCCTCCAAGTTCAATTCCAATACTCATTGACAGGACCAGAATTTTTTCAAGCATTTCAATGGGCAACCAAAATAGAACACAATCTTAATCCAACAGTATTTTAAATAAATCAATTATCTTTCTTTCAAGAATCTCTCACAATTCAATAAACTTTACATTAGGAAGTATTTTCCAATATCCAACCCAGATCTTTCTTGACTTCATTATATTGAGTTCATTCTATCAGCTCGATTCCTATGTATTACTGACCAAATTATCTAAATTTTCTTTTACTGTATTCATATGCTTCAAGTAACCTCTGTCCTAAAGTCTGTTTCTAACAGACAACTCTGGATCTGTTTGTCAAATCATGTAATTTCATTCTTTCTGTCAATTTTTGTGATTTTTCCAACTTTTTGCAATTACTATTATGGTACTGAGATACCTGGAAGCTATTTTTAAGGGTACAATGTGCCTAATGGTGGATGCTTTTCAATCAAAATAATACAAGGTACATCACACTGTGCATGGAGCATGCCTATACAACAAAAATAACACTTTAATTGTAATTAGAAGTACATATGCAAACTACATTAGGAACTAAACTTGATGAGGGAAAATTTTCAAGTGCTTAGATAAACTATACCATAAATAATAGTAATATGAGATAGAAACTGCTGAAAAGAAAGATTTGAAAACATAAGGAAATACTACTATATTAACATGATTTTACTTACTGCCTTACAGGATTAGTAACACACAAACAGCTCAACTTTCGAATACTTTTCAGTAAATAAACTACTATATGAGAAAATCATAACAATGGGGTAAAAGGAAAAGTCATTAATGGGAAGTCTAATGCTTATGTTCATTTAAAAATGAAACTTACCATATAAAGAATATTCTGCCTCCTGCCCTGTATCGCTCTCACTAGATGTTGATGTTAGGCTAGTAGTTAGAGTATTACTAAGCGACTGACCAACAGATAAAACTGTAGTTGCTGTAGCTACATTGCTGCTGCTAGTAACACTGGATGTAGACATGGTCACTGTTGATGTGGTACCAGTTGTAGTCAGATTAGGAAAACTTTGGGCACCCATAAGAGGAGAAGCTATAAAGATATGGTAAGATAAAATAAATGATTTGATGACTTGAAGAGTACAACTTACATGCATGACTCCTGTGTTGAAAAATATATTTGGGGTTGAAAAATTATCAGTGTGTTATTTTATAATAAAGAACAACAGACTATAAAGGGGAGGGGTTTCCCAATGCAAAAGTGCACCTTACAATATAGATGCCCACTTCTGAGCTTATTCCCTTGAAAACATTTAAAATAAGTAATTTTATCAAATAAATCCCCAAAATCCCACTATAAATCTGAAATTACTTAATTTCACTTTCAATATATGTAAAGAATTTCTGAAATCTGTTACTCCAACATTATGATATTTCTTTAAGCCCAAAATGAAATTTAACATCTAAATTACATTATCATAAAGTGCAAACAAGTTAATTATATAGAAGTGAACTGGGAACAGAACATATTAAATGTAAAACTTGTGATTATTGTGCATTTTTCTAAGATTTTTAAATCAGCTCTGACTTGTCCTTTTTACACAACTATTAAAATATATGTTCATCATAGTCAACAAGCCTGAATTGACAGCACTGTAAAACGTATTTTATGTTTGGATTATTTAGTTATGTTGGATGATTTATAATTTACACAATAAGCAAGCAACAACTAAAAAGTTTCCTTACTGTACATTCAAATAAAATAGCAAATGCATTTAGAACAACTGAAACAAAACTGAATTCACTGTAGACTCAAGAGAAATAACTTCAGATAGTGTACATAACTGAGTATAAGTTATATCTATGTGCAACTACACGTTTATATCCCAGACTGCAAAACATGCTCTCACATGCTTATCTTTAAACAAGGAGATTAATCACAAGTTTGGAGGGAAAAAGTGAGGGGTCATCTACACTAAGAATTTAAGCCTTAGGATTTTCAATCCACTTTCTTTGAACTTTATCAAATACAAGTTTCTCAGTTTTAAAAGAAAAAAAATCATTATTGCCATTTATGTAAACTGAGAAATTGCTTTCTTAAAAAACCAAAAAAACTTCTGCATTTCCTATTATTATTACCAAAATTTGCAAAGGTTACTACCCTGGAAGAAGGATATAACAAAGCCTCTTCCCCTAAGTGAATTCGGTAGCTTGTGAAAAACAAATATTGCTCTCTCTGCTTTCCTTCTCTGTTACATATAGTTATTACACACCTCCTTGCCCCTTAAGAATATAGCTAGCATTTTGCAAACAAAAATTTAACAATGCAGGGGTGGTGTGAAATAATAGTATAACAATGAGGGAAAGGGTAAATTTTAAATTTAGGGTTGTTAATGAGCTTATGTTTTTATCTATGAGAGTATGGGAATGAAAAACCAAAGAGTTTTTCTTTTGTCACTCAAGAGCTTGAAAATAAGTTGTTCAGTATTCACATCTTTCAGCTTCTGCTAATTAATAACCGCAAACTGTTTGCTGTTACAGTGAATAAAAAAATCATTAATCATCAGCTTTTCATTTGCTCTGAATCCAAGAGCAAATAGAAATTGGCTACTCTAGACACCACTTAGCTTCTGGCAAATACTGATGTTTTCAATGCAACCAGCACAGAAGGTCCAGAAAGAATTATGCCACTAATGATGACTTCAGTCTTGACTTTTGGGATATTGGGTTGTTGTGGGTGGTTTGTTTGATGGTGGGGGATTTTTGTTTGGTTTGGTTCGCCTTGGGTTTGGTTGGTTAGGTTTTTTTAACCTGAACAGGCTAAGGAAACCCCAAAAATTTTTTTAAAAAACATTCTTTAAAAAAAAAAATCAAGCTTTTTACAATGCTCTAATTGAACTCTGGTGAGATTGCTCAAATTTATTCTCTGATCTGTTTAGAAACATGAGTTACCATTTACAGTTTCTATTCATATAAAAAGTATAAACCAAATAATTCCTACATGAAAGATAATATAATGTATGACTATTTTTATCACAGAATTAAATTTTTAAGTTCATCCATTCCTACTTCTCACTTGTGCAGTGTATAGTATCCAACATTCATGAGATTTTAAATATGCTGTTGAAGTATTTTACCATGTTTTTCAAAGGAGGTCTCTTTTCTCTCCCCTCAAAATAAAACTACTTCAGAACCAGAGCTACTATCTGTATATAAGAGGATCAATCACTGAAAGCTTTCTTTGAGTATCTTATTTGCATTTTCATTGCAAGTTGCAAGACTTTGTTCCCATCCCCAGTATCACAACATGAATGTAAGGATACATTAAAGAAAAATCTCCTCATCAAAAGAAGAAAACATTCAGTATTTTAAAATATTTTAAAATGCTATAAGCAAACACCACATTTCTAAATAAAGAAGCACAGTCATAGAATTGTTAAGGTTGGAAGAGACCTCAAAGACTGAGTCCAGATGTTAGCCCAGCACTGCCATGTTCACTGCTAAACCATGTTCCCAGGTGCTACTTCTACACAACTTCTGAACACTTAGGGATGGTGATTCCACTTTCCTGAGTCATCCATTCCAGTGCTTGACCACTCTCTTTTCAATGAAGAAATTTTTCCTAGTATCTTATCCAAACCTCCTGTCACCTCCTACATGCAAAAAGAGGCTGCCTCTACCTCACTACAACCTCCCTTCAGGTAGTTGTAGAGAGCAATAATATCTCTCCTGAGTCTCCTTCAGGTTAAATAACCCTCTGTGGATATAATTTCCTGAATCTGAGGGAGTTTTTCAACCTGTCAGGGGCTGATCTGTTCCCAAGGGAAAATCTTTTGGGAACTTCTCTTTCAAGGATTGTTTTTTGTAAATAGGTTTTGGTTCTCAAAACAATGTCACACACATGTCCTGAATGTGTTTTTCTCTTGTTCCACCAATGGGACCAGAGAGGTGGTTCCTTTGGCCAGTCATGTTGACCTGTATTGGAACACCTGATAAAAAGGGTTGCAAACCCTGAAATAAAGGCTTCTGCCTCATTCTGGGAATCCCTCAGCTGCTCCAGACCCTTCACCAGCTTCACTGACAATCATGACAAGCATGAAAGGTTATCAAGAAATTTATGCTTTATTCTAGCTTGGGTAATTTCACTTTTTCTAACTTGCCTACCTCATGAAATGCAGTTCTCTCTTTAAAATACTATCACCATCAGAGAAAAATTCCTAACAAGTAACAACTTTGATGGGATCATGCTCAAAATAGAGTGAACTCACAACAAGCAGCTTTACAACTTACCTTGCTAATACCTTGTTCCTACATATAATCTGAGAACATGCAAAAGCTAAAGCATGTACATAATGTAATTTAAAAGACTGTTAACTACAACCTTTCTCACATTTAATATGCCTGAACAGTTCACCAAATCTAAGCCTTAATGACCATACTATCTCTAGAAAACACACTCAGTATTAGAGTACATTATGTTATGCAGCTTGACAGAATCAGGCATCTGCTAACATTTCATTGCACTGTAGTTCTTTTTCCTTTGTACTGTGTTCTTAGCTCCTATGCTCAGATACTTCACAATGTGCACAAACTGCCCTTCCTGAGGAAAAGGGAAAAATAACAGAAATATGCAAAATCTACACAGATCAGAAAACCTAAGTACCTGACATTAGCTACTACTGCTAGACTTCCATCCTCTTGATCAAAACCATACTCTCTCCTTAAACTTATCATCGACATAAATTCCAACCGATTTCAAATTTCTTTCCATTTCATAGGTTCCTGTGATCTGATATCACAGGGCAATGTAACACTTCAGCTGACAGGAACTCTGTGAGTCCATGAGTTCTACAGGTACACACAAGCTCAAGGCTGCTCTAAGTACATTTCTCTATTAGGCCAACATATTCTAAACTCAAGTGTAATAAAAGTCAAAGAAACAACAAAATCCTCAACTAAAAATAAAAATAGCTTACTTACTTGCAGTACTCACAACATTCCTTCCCAAAGTATTAGTATTGTTATCACTGCTACTCCGGCTTAAATTCATGTTGTTTGTGGCATTGGTACGTGCTATGTTTGCCACTCTTCGTACAAAGGACTCCAGGCTAGAAGTTTCTCGAGATGATAAGTTCGGAACACTTGCACTGGAGCTCATGGGTGCCCCAGCAGCCAACAAAGAACTGACTGAGAGT
>VWYI01044340.1:0-11239 GCA_013399455.1 Anthoscopus minutus
TCCAACCCCACTGCCATTGACAGAGAGACCTTTCACTAGATGAGGTAGCTCAGAGCCCCATCCAACCGGGCCTTGAAGACTTCCAGTGACAGAGTACCCACAGCATGTCTGGGCAACCTGTCAAAGTGCCTCATGACCCGCCCAGTAAGGGATTTCTTCCTAATGTTTAAACTAAATCTGCCTCGTTTCAGCTTAACCCTATTAACCTTAGTTGCATCATTAACTGCCCTTGTTACACTGGGTCTGTATTGGGTTTGGATGGCCAAGTTTTGGTAGTGGGAGAGCTCCAGAGTTCTGTAAGAATGCACTAGAAACTTCTTCCAAGTCTGGAAGAGCCAATGCCAGGTGGCTGCAGGCTAGCCATACCTCTGGCCAAGGCTGAGGCCAGTTAGAAATGAAGAAACGCCTCTGTGATATTTAAGAAGCGAAAGACAAAAGTGGTTAGTTGTAATTGTGACCAAACAAGAGTGAGGTGAGAACATGCGAGAGAGACAGACCTACAGACAGCAAGGTCGGTGCAGAAGGAAGGACAGGAGGTGCTCCAGGTGTTGGAGCTGAGATTGCCCTGCAGCCATGGTGAAGCAGCTGAGCCCCTGCAACATGGACCACAGGGATATAGAGATCCATCTCCAGAACAGGGGAATGCTTGAGAGGAGGCTGTGAACCCATGGGAGGCCCATGCTTGGAGCAGGCTCCTGAAAGGGACCTGTGGAGGTGTGGAAAGAGAAGCCCACATTGGAGTAGGTTTCCTGGTAGGATTTGTGACCCCACAGGGGACCCATGCTGGAACAGCCTGTCCTTGAAGGACTGTATCCTGAGCAAGAGTAACCAGGAACAGTGGAAGGAGTGGAAGGTCTCTTGCCTGTGGAACAGACTCATGTTTGGAGAAGTTCATGGAGAACTGTCTCCTGTGCTCATTAAATCATGCTGTAGCAGGGAAAGACTCTTCTCCCTGATCAGTGTCAGGAACAATGTGTGATGCTCTGACTGTAGCCCCTATTCCCTGATTCCTTGTACCACTGGGGCAGGAGGTAGACTTGGGGAGGAGGAAAGAGTAGGTAAAGGTGTTTTTAAGGTCTTATTTTACTTCTCATTATCCTGCTCTGGTTTTGCTGAAAATTAATTTCATTAATGTCTATAATTTGCTTTGCCCATGACAGTATTTCGTGAGTGATCTCTCTCAGTCCTTACCTCAACTCCCTGTCCTCACTCAATCCCTCTGTCTGTGTCACCAATGGAAATGTTAAACAGCACTGGTCCCAATACCAATCCTTGAGGCACTCCTCTTGTCACTGGTCTCCACTTAACATTGAGCTAGTGACCAAAATTTTTTGAATGCAACCATACAGCCAGTTCCTTATCTGCTGAGTGGTCCATCTGTCAAATTAATATCTTTCTAGTTTAAACACAAAGATGTGTTGTGGTATAGTGTGAAATGCTTTGCACAAGTCCAGGTAGATGATGTCTGTTGTTCTTGCCTCATCCAACCTATTTTTTAATGTATGAAGAACAAAAAACATGAAGGATTGCTTGCATTCAGCAGAACTAAATAGGAGCAACCAAATTCAATCTTAATTTGAAGAAAATTCCATTTGCTTTGACTTTATAGATGTAATGGCAGTACAAGAAATAAGTTCCTATCTCTTGTTCATTGTCACTTTAAGTAGGGAAAGGAGTGATGAAGGATTGCATAAAAGCAAAAGTATGAACTGTTTTTTTATGTCTATCTATAAAGTAGAAAAGTAGAAATCTCATTTATGAAATTGAGTTTCCTTTCTTTATAGATTTCTAATAATTTTATGCATTACATGCAGGGTCTTGGCAGGACGTTGGATCCTGGAGGGAAAAAAAATTAAGAGAACTGGTAAAGTATAAAATTTTTTTATAATATCAAATAAAATTTTATGGCTTTTCTAGAGGCCTCTGTGAAATCAGATCAATTAATATCTGCTTTATGCTGTTGTCTCAGTTGGAAAGTTGAAAGTCTCTTGGTATTTAGGTGGTCAGATTGTCAAAACACTAATCTCTGGGCTGGAAAGTACAATTTTATGTTACTTTCTCTCACTACAGAATACCTGCTTCTGTTACAAAAAGAAAAATATTCTTTGCCCCTTCCCAGTAAAGCCTTTTTCACTGTGACATTTTTTAAATGCCAAAATGGCTTTTTTCACATAATCATTAATTATTAACTGACTTTCCTCTTACTTGCCTGCCAACAAAAAATAGAACTTCAGAAGTTAATATTTTCCGTTATCTACACAGCCATATTTACAATTTTTTTACAGGCATTTTAAAAGATGAGTATTAAGGAAAGGTAGAGAGGTGGTTTATTCTTCCATGGGCAAAATTAAGTGACAATAAATGTTGCCAAGGGTTGACTTATCCATCTGATTCCTAAAGGCATGCCAATGGGTGCTGCTTTAACTCATAGCTGCTCATAGGTACCTGTATGAGGACTAATAGAAGTTATATACACCTGTTTGTGCTTAGTGTGGAGGAAATTTAGGCAAATTTCAGTGGGTATTCTCACTTGCAATGAAATTTTAGAAGAATCTATCTTATTTGTTGATACCTTTCTTAGTCTCTTTCTTTACTTCACAATATTTTTAGCTTTTAGTTTCCTTAATATTTTGCTACATTTATTATTATCATCATCACTGCAAATGGAAATACAGTAGTTATGATGTATTTTTCAAATTATGTTACTTTTCTAACACCTTAATGCACAGGGTATTATTTCAATTGTTACATTTTCTCCAAATAAATGTTTAAAATTACAAATATACTATGGTTTTTAGACAGGTAAGTAAAAGTGTTGTAGAATTTGAAATACTGCGCAGTCAGTTTCAACTGACAAGTCAGTTGATGTTAACATAAGTAATCCGATGTTACTTATTTTAAACATCTGTTTTTAAATTTCATTGTATTTAGGTCTACAAGAATGAAATTGGTTTATTCTCCGACAATTTACTGGATGACACTAATTTCTTTCCTCTTCCTTGGAGGAAAAATTCACCATCCATAAACACAGGATATGTTTTGCCCTGATCAAATTTATAACATCAATTTCTACTAATATTTCTTTCTAATAATAATTCATCAAATCATGGAATATCCTGAGTTGGAAACTGCCTACGAGGATCAAGGCCAGCTCCTGACTTCACACATGCCAACCTAAAGCTCAATCATATGAGAATTCAAATGTCTTTTGAACACCAACAGACTTGGGGCCATGTTCCCCAGGGAACTTGTTCCAGTGTTAGGCCATCCTCTCAGTGGTGATTCTTTCCTACTACGCAACCTGAATTTCTTTTGACATAATTTTAAAAAATCACTTCTATCTTATCACCAGACACCAGAGAGAAGAGATCAACACCTCCCTGCCTTCTCTCCCTCATAAGGAAGTTGTAAACAGAAATTAGATCACTCCTTAGTNNTGTAGACAGAAATGAGATCACTCCTTAGTCTCTTCTTCTCTAAGCTGAGCAAGCCTAGTCTTCTCAGCAGCTCCTCCTAAGTAATTTCTAGTCCTTTCACTATATTTTTTACCCTCTTCTGAACACAATATTTTATATATTTCTTATATTACTCCCAATCCTGCACACAGAACTCAAGGGAAAGCCAACCAGTGTTTGTATTTTGGGAAAATTACTGCTTTTGCCAGTTGTCTGTGCTGTTCTTGGTGCACTGCAGGATAGAGATGTCCCTTTGGACTCCAGAACACTGTGATGGCTCATATTGAGCCTATAATCAACCAAAAAACCCCAGACCCATTTTCTATAGAGAAGGACTCCAGCACCTTGCCTCACAGTCTACATGTACATCCAGGACTACACCATTCCAGGGGCAGAATCCACTATTTGTTCTTATTTAATGTCAACATATACCTGTTTATTACTTATTTAATGAATATATGTACCCCATATTGTAACTTTGAATATCCCTAGATGGTCACTTTTGAGGAAACAAAGGAAGAAATGAATTTTTTTCTAAAACAGCAACAAAAATAGATTGAGGAAAGGACCTGGAATTCTTTATGGGTTAATCTGGAATTTTCCAGTATTGATGCTTTCCAAAAGATGTTTCTAAGGAAAGCTTTTGTTTCCTGTATTCTAAAAAGCATAAAATGCAATTGCAGTAAGCTTTCTCTAAAATATATTATTGTTCTTACTATTATTAGTAATATTATAATATATGATAATGTCAGTAATAATAATAACATTGAAGAAGTAGAAAGGATATTTATTCTCAGATGGTGTGTATAAGGCAAAAGCTGGCTATAAGAAAATTTAAGAATATATTACATTCTTGAAACTTTCATCCATTGCCCTGCCTTCTTTTTTTCTTTCTTTGAGAACTCTATTCTTATTTCAAGATTACAAAACATAGCAAATAAAATTCATAATGAAGTGTTTGCCCAGCCACACAATCTTTTTTTTGTCACCTGCAATCTTAGCAGAACTGTTTTGAATCAAAAATGGAATGTTGGTTATACTTCAAATATACTTTTGTGTGAATGTGTGCATAGGGTTCCTCTTTTCTCCCACATGTTCTCCACCTACATGTCTGTCAGTCTTTTCCAGGCAGCATTAAACCATAGGTCCTTTTTTAGAATTGAACTTGCAAACATGTAACTGTATTTTGATGTGATGCCTTGCGGCACAACATTAAAAAAGTCTATAAGTTATTCCTCCAATGAAGAGTGAAACAATATGAGGGAAATGAATTGCAGCAGTATGGAAGTGTTGCTATAGTTTAGAAGTGTGTTTCCAGTGTTAAAATCTTTTACTCTCCACCCTTGTTGCACTATGTCAAAGCTTTTAAGGTCTTTCATCATTTCCCCATAGCTTTTGTTTTCATTATTCTGTCTCTATATTTATTTGGTCACTTCCCCATTAATTACTGCAGTAAGTAAGTTCATTATACTTTTTTCTGTAGTCTTTTGCTCTCTCTGTTGCTTTTTTATTACCTTTTTCAGGAAAGTGGACAAAAGAGCAAAAGGAAAAAAGCACAGAATTTTAGACCGTATGAAGTGTTAAATAAAACCACCATCTCACAGATGTGCTTTAAATTGTAGGAATAACATTATTAATGCATGTTTTCATTTTGTTATTTTTTTGGAGGTTCTTAGAAGATTGTCTACCTCACATTTTAAAACAGTTTTAAGTTCTACCTGTTTGCACAGAGCTAGGAATATATTAGGAAGACCAACAGAATTGGAGAAAAAATAACTTAGCTTCATATATTAATGACAGAATACTTCATTTAAATAAATCATATTAAGTGATATATTTGACCAAATCTCTATTAATTTTAGAAATAAATTTAATTTTAAAATCTGTTAGTGTTTTCTTGACTAACAAAATGTATTGCAGCACATTACAACTATGTAGATCTACTAAACTACTGAAATATTATGCCCATCCTGTTTTGAAAAAGATTGATTTTTTTTTAAGCTACTCTAACTACCATTTTATCGTAAATATTTATACTGTAGTGGCATCTAAAATGCACTGTGTAAACAATTAAATATTCACGTCTTATTTAATAACATATTCTGCCATCAATACATGTGTAGACCAGATCAATGTCAGGATATAGTTTCACAGTACTATGGGGAATTATGTTACAGTATGCAAAGTGCTAATTTCCTAACATTGTAATTAAAGTTTCTGAGTGACAAACTTTGGAAATTAGATGTAAGTCTCCAGTGTTTAAGAATGTCTGAATCATTTGCCATCATGCTTGAATACCTTTTCTCCTCAAAGTATTCACTAAACTGACTCACAGGTAAGGGAGGGAGGGAAATTGCTTGTTTATATTTCTTAGCTTCTGCTTTGGTGACAGAAGTACTTACATCACGTGTCTCAGAGGCCACACATTTCCTTCCATCTCCTGTGAGTGCTGCTGAAGGTGCATCTACACATTTTAAAGGGAGAAAAAATTGGGGAAGACCTCTATAAGGAGTATTTTATTAAATGCTTTCCCCACAATATTTTTATGAGAGTCTTACTAGCTACTTTATTTCTAAGACTTTTAAGGCTTTTGAAATTTTAAGGTTGAACCTGAACTGTCCTGAAAATGAATTTACTTATTTGCTTCAAACAGTTTTCAGTGTGTGTGGAAGAGAACTGAAGAGTCCAGATTTTATTTTTTTCCTGCCTCCCCTCCTTATCTATGTATTTGTTTGTCTGTTTCCAGTACATAAAGACTAGTAATATGTTATACCAGAAAGGTTGTTTGAAAACAGAACATTTATTCTTACCCAGAATTGAGCATTTGAGCACAGTGCTTATTTTATCAAACTTGGATGCCAATCAACTAGGTCAGTTCTTTGATAGTTTGGACAATCAATGTGCTGCCTAGGAAAGGAAATACTTTGTATTTTCATTATTGTATGAAGTAAATTATGCTACACACCTCTGTTGCCAGGGACATCAAAACAATTGATATCCTAGGATGAAAATATGGCATATAGGTTTTTTCACCAGTATTACAAGAAAAAATAATTATTGCTACTACAGACTTCAATGTACTTAAATAAGGTCAGAATCTCTAGTGTCTGTTTACAGATGTCAGAATTGGTATCTGACTTGTAATGATTTATAAGAATTAGAGGAGGAAACCAGCAGTGGAACCTCTGTATTCTGACCTTGGCCAGGGGTCTGCTGCTTATGAAGCCATACTGCCTCTTTTTTAAAGCCCTAGCAAATTTGAAAGTCCCTTCTGTTTTAATAGTGCCTTAGATTTCAGTATACAAAATATATGTCTCTGTAAAAAACTCTCTCAGGGAACTTAATTACAAAAAAAGAGCTGTACTTATTCTCCAGGAACAACTAACCCAGAACCCTCCAAGTTTTCAGGTTGATTTCTGTAAAGTAAAAACTATTATCTTTTTTACCAAAATTTTTTTCTTTGTTAGTTATTTTATGGTAAGAGTAAAGACTATCCTGATAGAATAAAAATATTATTTTTACTTGATTTGGAGAAGTCTTCACTTTCTGAATACAGAACTTTTAAAACTTTCTATTTATGCCTAAAGGGAGTAGGGAAACTTTTTTTGCTGCTCAGTGGCTTTTTTTTGTTGTGACAAGAGAAGAATTGAGAATAGCAAATAAGATGCATATTTACAAGAGATATTTCAATTTCCAGTCTAAAAATTAATTATATATAATCAGATGTACTTTTACATCTTCTTAACATAGGTCATTGTATTGTCATTCATTCACAAGTCCTTATAAGAGACATGAAAATAACTAAATCCCTAACCTGGAGCAGATGTTCCTATGGCTTATGGTGAAAAGGAATATTTGAATATATTCCATCTAGGTCACTAATGTTTAATCTAGTTTCTCTCTCTTCCCTTTCTAATTCATCCCTGAACTTCACCTAGGTTCACTGTTTTAACTTAGAATAATTGTCCTTAAATTGAATTTACTCTGAAGTTAAAAAAGGTTTTGAGTTCTCACAGCTTTTTCAAAGCTTTCATAAGGAAGGTCTTGTGTACCCAAAGGTTTTTCAAAGTTCTACATCTTCTACTCCAAAAACATTGGCTGGTGATAAAAAACCTTACTTCACTTGATAAAATCCAAAATGTGGCAGGAATGTAAAGAAACATGGATGGACATCCTAATTGAAGCTAAAAACCGATACAGTTCAGTGTCTCACTTTTAGACTACCCAAAAGAAAAACTAAGGCTAAAGAGAAAAAAAAGTTAAAACTTCTATTGCTCCTTTTCCTGAGGAATAAACCAGTTCATGTCCAATCTCCCATTTCTCCTCCTTCAGCTGTTGGCAGAAAATGAAGCCCAAATATTTTAAGAGTTAATTAACCACCATTTACTTCACCATGCCTTTTTGTTTTTCTTTGGGTTTTGTGTGGGGTTTTTTTTTTCTTGTTGCTTTGGGTCTTTTGTTTGCTTGTTTGTTTTCTTTGTCATAGCTGTGCAAAATTTGGATTTGAGGTATCGTAAAATTTTGGGAATATGTAGATTGAATCATCAACAGCCCTAAGGGTTTCAAAAACATTGAATATTTTTAAGTTTTTTTCCTGTTACTCTAGAAAAGCTTCTTGAACCTTTCTAAACATTTAAAATATCCTGGTAAGATTAACTCCGCTTCTTAGATGAGTAGCGCTGTCAGAATGCTTCACCTGCAGTTGTAGTGCCTAAGCACTTCTACCATTTATTTTATTTATAGTAAGTGGTTTGTAAATTAAATTTCTTGGCATGCTTTTATCTATTGTGTAGTTTTAGTCTTTCACATGCTTCAGTGCCAATTTAGCAAGACTTTCATTGTGCAAATTAGTTCTGTATTGCCTAAGAGAAAACTCAAATATTTTCTCATAACACTAAGTTATATGACATTGGAATTTTTAGCAATAGCTCTTTGTTATGTTTCACGTGGTGGAATTACACTGAGGTGAAAAGATATGTTAAGCTACAAAACAGCAATGCTTTTAATTTAAGAGGCTTTCCTGTTTCATTACTTTTTTACTCTTCAATGGAGCTACAGAAGATTGGGAATGAAGCTGTAGGAACTGAGTGTTAACTTTATGCATCATATATTTAGTCTTACCATATTTTCATACAGACCATCTGTAGGACAAAAAAAAAAAAACCAACAAACCAGAACCATACAATCTGGATAACAGAAGACCTATATTCCATACTAAACAGTGGTTTTCATGAAAAGAATTTTCATTTTTCACTAGAGACTCTTATCTGGACCTTTGGGAAGTCTATGAATATGTTTTGTATTTTACCATTCACTTTTTTTGCTATCTTGTCACCTGAAATGCACAGCCAGGTGATGTGAAGTAGGTTTAGTGCTTCATTCATTTTCAAATGTCTAACAGGATCAAGCACTTGATACTTCTAATGTATAGCATAAACTTCTAAATTATTTGAAACTTTTGATAAACAAAACCTAATAAATAAACATTTATGATAGTTGCATATCATTAATTTGAACTGAGAAATAAGCACTATTTATTTTAGGTGATGTACTAAAATTTTTTTTTCTCTTATCTTGAATATACTACTTCCATATTTATTGTATTTATACATTACCAATGCAGAAATAAAAAGCATATATAATTTGGGTCATGTATGCTAAATATGTATATGAGGTTTTGTTCTTACAAACAGCGAATAAAAAATTGTGGTCACATTGAGTCATAAAGTTTCATTTAATTGGATTGAAAATACACTGCTACAAAACCATTAACAAAAATACTTTTTTTCAATTTTCTTCATTTTTTTCATATCCATGATTACTTTCAAATTTTCTGATTATACGTGATCTTTTCAAATTATCATCTGTATGAATTTACCTCTTCAAGAAGAATAAGTCTAAAAACAAAATAACAAAACCTTAATGAAATATGCATTTAATGGTAAATAATATCAGCTTTCTCCTGATTTTCCTTTTTTAATAAATTGCCAAATTATTTTTAATAATATTGACATTGAATTACCTTAGATGCCAGAGAGTTTGCTCTGATCCTGCTTGTGACTCAAAGCCTTACTGCTTCTGCATCTGTACTTCAGATAAGATTTTTGGCTAGTTTTCATTTGTCCTAAATTTAGAAATCTCCAGTTTGTCATGAGAACAAGAGGTCTTGTTCTTACAAATGCTTTCCATATAACTGTATGTAGAGTATTGGGCGCAGTTCATGTATTTGCTACAATAGGTATTCATAATAGGAACGATGAAAAAAGACCCTACAAATCTCTGTAGGCTGTTTATGAGAAGAAGACAGTTTGGTCATTTAAATTTAGGTGAGAAAAATTATATTCTTGCTGCTTCAGTGGACAGGCCTGTATAAAATAAAGGCTGCCTGAAACGAATCATTTTGATTTGGATAGTTTCCTGAAGGACACGGTGCAGGTAGCTGAAGGAGCACCACATCAATTTAAAGATAAGGATCTGCAGTTCTGATTTGTCTGCTTTGTACATTGTATTAAATGAACGTGTAAACAGTGTTTGCAATAGCTCAGGTCTGAACTTAGGACTAAGCCAACAACTAATACACAATGAATTAACAAAGACAAGTTACACAGATTGGGAGGAAAAGGAAGATCAATGACACACTCCATTGAAGGGAATGACAATTAAGACAAATCATATGCTATGCTATTTAGCATATTTTCAACAAAGTACATTATACACAAACTTACATACATTTTTTTTTTCTTTTTGACAGTTTTTGACTGAGTGCTTTGTGAAGCCATGAACACTGTTGGCACAGATTCTCTGGATCTCCCCTGGGTTATTTTTAGGTTTTTTTTTATCACATTTCTACTAAAGCACTGACACTAAGTGCTGAATATATTTCTTGTTTCTAATTAGATACCCTCTGTTTGCAAAATCTGTGACAAAAAAAAAGTGTTTTTCTAAATCTAATCTGGATAGAGGCAAGTCATTATGAGTAGCATGTGATATGTCTAAAGGTTCTATCAAACAAAAGGAGGTGTTTTCAAGCATTCCCCTGGAGCCCTGCTACCCTGATGGTAATTTTAAATTTGAAATATATTATCATTTAAAGAGCCTGAAAGATGTAAAGAATTAATTCTCTCTACTAAAGTCAACAAATAATTATGAGTGCAGGATTAGATTGATAGATTAGTGGCATGGTAAATTAAAAGTAAAACAGTAAGGGATATATTAAATCAATCTAGCTACTTTGAAATTATTTATTAATACTCTATTTGGGAATTTTAAGAGACTGATGCTGAAGTCACAGTGTCTGTGGGGATGCAAGTTTAAGAGATTTTAAAATACAGTGCTTTTTCTCCCCCTTGCTATTTGTGCTCTTTAGCCTTTTGAATATTATGAATGTGCCTTCATCAGCTTTTCACTTTTGATGAAGATGCATTTCTGAAAAGAATATTACACTTAGGGGTTTGGTTCAATCCACAGTATATTAACACCTTAGATGGTTGCCTCCTTTAGGATGAAAGTAAACCAAGAATTGCACATTAAAGATTAGCCCGATTAACTTGATGCAAGCACTAGTGGGTATTTAGTCTGTAGGGCTTTGCTATAGCTAATCGGAAGTAAAACCTCCCAAGATGTATACAGAATGCATACCAGATCCTCAGTGTCCTCTATTTTGCTTAGTGATAAACTGTTCATGTGCCACACTGATAGCCTGGCACAACTGAGGACCTCAGGAAGGGAGGGAGGGAGGGAGGGAAAAAGGGAGGGAAAGAGGGAGGGAAAGAGGGAGGGAAAGA
>VWYI01044340.1:11667-27320 GCA_013399455.1 Anthoscopus minutus
AAGGAAGGAAGGAAGGAAGGAAGGAAGGAAGGAAGGAAGGAAGGAAGGAACCTATTTCTGGATGCTTATGACCTCTGTTATCCTTGTGGCTAAACAAATGCTTCAATGGAGGTGCATTTCTCTGCATCTTACATTAGCATTTAACTGTTATTTGACATAACAGAAGCAAAATTATGTGGTACAAAAAACATGATAGGCATCACTGAATGGGATTTCATACAGATTCGCTGACCTCTAGTTCCCTTTACATACTGCTGCTCTTGAGTGGGTATGAGTGCCCTGCCTCTCATCATGTCTTGACTGAAACAATATGAAAAAAAAATCTCCCAAACACAAATATTTTGACTTTGAACCCATGTTTGTTGTTTTATGAATTATGAATCTATTCAGGAACCAAATCTGTATCCATAACTCTGGTTTTTAGGTGACTAGATTTTTTTTTTAGTTTTAAAAATATGAATAAGATGCGGGATTGACAGAGCAGTCTCTCACTTTACTCAGTCAAATGGAAACTTTATTCATTCCCATGATGTACTGTTGGCAGCTGCTAAAAGAGACATTGCCCTTTTAGTTGTTTTAGGTAAGCTGCAGCAAGAGTATGGAGTGGATTAGCAAAAGATGGGGGATGAAATACAGCACGGCTCAACCACAGGCTTTCTTCTGAGCTCTCACATGCTAGGAAAAGGCTGTGACAAAGAGAGGGTGCGCCTGAAAGGGTTGCTGAATGCTTGAGTGGCAGCTCTCTGTATGACAGGTCTTGGGGGATTGGGTACTTAAATCTTAATTACAAAAAACAATCATCATCAGGTATTAAAACTCTACAGGGAAATTGAAAGACTCAGAGAAGAGAATCCCAATAGTGGAGATCTGCTCTACGCAAATTTAATTGACTCATATTATACAAATAAACCTGATAAATTAAAAAAAAAATACCTGTAAGAAATTGTTGAGTGATTCTACTATAGACCAGATGCTGTGAGAAAGATAGGGGGTGGGATTTTCAACCTGAAGAAACTCAGTGACTACTTAATGAAGAACTAAATGCCACAGCTGACCAGCTTTCTTAGAACCATTTGTAATGCACCTGAAAGCAAAAAAATCTTTTAGATCATTCAATGTCAAGCATTTGCAAAATATAAATTGATACATTTATATGTTATTTAGGGTTTGTCATGCCTGTAGGATGCAAGCATGTAAAAAAATTATTTTGAAAATCTACATTGGTGAAAATGGAAGTATCTCTAAAAAATGAGAGGGGGCTTTACCGTGGAGGTGTAATAAAAAGAATGGGTTCTACTCTCACTCTCTGGAGCTGAAGGAGAGTGCCATTCATTGTCAGTGATGGATTTTGTGGTAGCGGTGAGCAGGAGTGCAAAGCAGGTCTCAATTTTGGGAAAATGATTTTCTAGTTAAAGAGTGGCTAACTTTAGATCTTTTCAGAAACAATAAGATAGTTCTGTCACACTCAGTTCACAATATAATTAACAATGGAATTTTTTTTCTTTCATATTTGCTAACCACTTTTGTTATTGTAAGTGACTGACCTAGCAGGAAAAATAAAATTTATAAACAAAATAAAGCTCTGCTTAGAGTATACTGCATTTTTTCTGTACTTTCTTTATTAGCCCTATTGACAGTAGCACTAGTCATAGTGACAAAAGCACAGTAGGTGGCTTCTTCATAGTCTTTGAAGAGAAGATTTTTTTAAAGTAAATTTCTATAGCCTGGACAGACATAGCGCCGTGTGCTTCTTGTGTCAAGTCATGATTCTAATGCTCCACATTTCTCTAGTGACAAAGGCAACCTAGGAGATTCCTAGACTTCTTGGACTGTCCTGGCACTTCTACCGTAATTCACAGCTTCAGCTGAATTAAATGTATGTCCAAGCATGATATAATATGGGCTAAGAGTGATGAAAATTATAAATTAAAGCAAACTTCCTTGTGTGTCCTCCCCCAGTGCGTCATTGAACACAATTCTTGGGGGTGGAAATGACTATGTGGAACCAGGAGCAAGCATACATGAGGGACGGCTAGCTTTGCAATTAGTAAAATAAAACAGCATGGAAATTTTCTCTCAGATGTTACTATAATGCTAGTTTTTCTAAGGTATTTTAGATCAGGGTCAGTCTCTTTCCACAAATAAAAGAGAGAGAGTGAAACTGGATTGTTAAGTCTTGGACACTTAGAGGCACAAATGATGAATAACTAATGAACTTTGCAATATTCAGTATTTAACACATGTTATGTTTCCTTTAAAATATTGACTGCTGTTGTTTCCCCTCCCTTTCATGTAGACTCATACTTCAGGAACATATGGCTTCCGTTGTAGACTCTTTGCTTGTAAAATTCCTTTTAAACTCAGTGGGAACTCATATTGTGGAATCTGTCAGATCAAATCCTCTCATACGTGGAAGTGCAAAAAGACACGACTGAATAGGGATTAAGATACTATACTATCAGTCCAACAAGACTGCTGTGTTTTTTCCTAACATTAAGCTTATTTAAAATGGCTATGATGCTTATAATAACATTTGGTTTGGAAAAAAAAACCCCAATGAACAAACAAACAAAAGAAACCTTCCTCACCCTATTTTTGGCTAAAGCAAAATAATTAATTCTTCACAAGTTGATGTGTAAATCTATAGGTTGTTTAATTGTTCTCACCTCCAAATACACAAATGAAAAAGCAAGAAAAAAGAGTATTTAACACTAGAAAATATGTTGATAAAAGAAGTTTCTGCCAATAGAAGTTGGAAAATATTAGTCATTAAAAAGCCACCTACTGATACAAATTCTATAAAAAAAGTTGGAATTTCACTCTCTAGGGCACCTTTAAAAACATAGACTGACAATTTAAATTTTAATGAACTTGTAATATATTATAAAGTATACTTAGCCAAAGTTTGTAAACAATATGGTAAGTTTTGAAGAACAAGTAAACAAAATCCTAATATTTTTTTTTTGTTGCCTTTAGTTCTCTTTGCAAAATGCAGAGGTAATATTTGAGTTGAGTAATAATGTTTCATAATACAAATTTTGCTCATAAACCTTTCCTTAAACATACTTAAATGAAATTGTTGAAAAGAATCCATAGACTTCTGTAAAATATATCATTGCAATCTCTCTCATAAAATTATAGGGACGGATAGTCAATTCGACATAGTTCTGATCAATGAATTATTTTTTACAAAACTGCTTCATCAACTTTTAGTTATAACCAATATGTATGGGTTAACTCTCATGTGTTCTCCTTCACTGCAATGACAGCTGTGTACCATTACTGGGTGAAGGCTAAGAGTGTTTTTTTCTGAAAAACATACAAGCACATGTTCACGAGTTTACCATGCAATCCTTACTCTTGTAAGTACTATCCTGATAACCACTTATAGACATGAACATTCTAACTCTTCTCAAATGACAGTTTTTTATCATGCAACTGACCATACTAAGGATTCTTAACGAGCCAATTAAAAATTACCTTATTTAGTGGAAATCTTTCCAGCTGCGATTCACAAAAGAAATGGAATATCAAAATTCTGATCTTGCTGAGTTGGATTGCATAAGAATTAAAGTTGCTCAGAGGAGTCTGTACTACAGAAATATGTCTCAATCACCCGGTCTGATCATTATTGTCCTGCCTGAGCCAGCTAAGAGGAGAGAAAGAAAAATAATAGCTCTTTGTCACTTTTTAACCACGCTGCATATGGCACCTTCAACCTAACACTAAAGAGTTTTGTTAAGTACTTGATTGACCTCATAGTGCTGCCTCATTGCTAACTTAATAACTAGGCCTGCTTGATAACATTTTTGATGGAAATCTTCCATCAGGAAACTCATTTTCAATGAGATCTGAATAATCTGCAGGGGGTTGTTAATTATGAGGAATTTTTTCAACACAAAATCAAAATATGATGCTTTGATCAAACCAAAATGCTACATTTTGACAGTTCTATTTTTATTTATTTCATAATGATGATGTATGTGTACATTATGTTTGATATTATGTTCCTAAAATACAATATTGGTTATACTGCTATATTAGAACTTCATTTCAGATATAAAACTCTATGAATTGAAATTACAATATTTAAAAGAAATGATTAAATAACTCAAACTAAAGCAAAAGTGTTGAGTCACGCTTCAGTAAAGTATATTTCTCATCTGAATGAGAAGAAAATTTGAAGGAAAATGGTCTTCTGATATTAACATTTTGTATAGTATGGAAATGTGTGGTTGTTGAATCCTACTATTCTTGATTTCACCAGAAGTGTCAAATGCTCAAATTTACTCAACTACTTTCTACCCTAATCAAGAAACTTTTAACATAAATTCTACTGTTGATACATAGTCTGGTACTGTTACCAGAAGAGAGGACTATGTTATAGAGAGCCTTGCACTATGTAGGAATGAGGACTGCTGAAAAATCCTAAGAAAAGCATGGAGAATTTCTGATGCAAGGAACAGGAATATCCTAAGAAGAATTCTTTCACTACTTGCAAAGCATCATTTTCTCTGTGCCTAGGATAGCTAACATTACTCTTTAAAATTATCCCAGCTCTGAATTTACCCAGGAGGAAGAATGTCATTTACTGAATCATCACTAATGTAGTTTAGAGCTGATTCTAATTCAAATGTGGTTTTCAGCTTTGAAATGAACTGATAAAATGCTCCAAAGTGACTTAGAAAGAGAAACAGAGATTTGTTCTGTCCCTGGATTTTCTTCTTTATGTATTTCCTTGGAGACTTTTTAATAATGACAGCTATAAAGGAGGTTTCAGTTCTGTGAATTTCTATTATTATTTTATTCATTTGTTTTGTTAACTCTAAAGGGTTTGGGTTTGTTTTTTGGGGGGTGGGGATGTGTTTTAAAAATCTGTTTGCAGTCATAATTAAGAAAATGGTTAAACCTGCTGTCAATTACCTTAATTGATTTAAAAAGTTGATGGGCACCTGTAATGGAAGTATTTTGCCTGCAGCTGAGCTGAATACAACAGTAATTTATTTTAACAATGATTGGTAAAGGAAGAATTGAGAAGAAATACTATGTGGGAAACCCTCAGAGGGTTAAAATAAACATGTACATTGGTTAGTGCTAATGATTCAGATAGTGGACTGAGATTTTTTAAACCTGTTAATACCAGTGCCATAGAAAGAGTTTTAAAAGAGTTGAGCAAATACATTTTAGAGTAAAAGAGATCATCTTCCTTAGAACTGCGTCAAATTTAGTGGTGATGTGGAGAGTGTTAGTTTATGCAATAAATGTCAGTTGATCGATAAAACACTATTTAATACAGGAAAAATAACCTAATTGGCATAAATATGACATTCTGAGAGTGTGCAAATTCTAAAGTGAATATAATTCACTGGATTTGAGGCTATGGAGCTGTAGTAAGGGAAATTTTTCCAGCTCCCACAGCTTATACAAATGATTTGTGATAAATTGTGCTTTGAATATCTGGGGGCTCATGTTTCATTCCGTTGTGACCAGTAAGAGCTCGTTGTAACTGGAGGTGCACTAGAAGGAACAGATTTCTATTGATTGCACTAAATTTCTAATGAATGTTGATTTAATACAGTTTGGACTTTTTTACAAACACAATTAAGCAGCCATTTTTATCTAGTCAACATTATTGTGTTTTTTAATTTTTTTTTACTTTATCTTTACAAATGAAAAACTTTTTGAGGAATGGAACACCCTGTTTTTTGTCATAACTTCAGGCTGATAATAAAGTCTAAGAACCAGTTCATGAAGGAAGAATTTTCAATCAAATGGGGAAGAGAATACTAGTCCCGAATATGTTGTGATTGAATTTTGTCTATAGTTTAAAGGGCTTTAAGCTTTTTGAAACACTGTATTCCATAAGAGATGGGACTATGGACCAAGAATTCAAGCTGTTTGCTTATTTAAAAATGTGAAAAGGAAAGGAAATATTAGTGGGGAAGTGTTATGTAAGTTCAAGTAATTTAGCATTGACATAAATGCTAAAGACAGGTACTAATAGAAAATTTTGTTATATATTAGGAAAGATAAGCAAAGAGTGAGCTTAACTAAAATTTGTATAATGATACCCTAGAAATTTACCCTAGTAATGCCCATGGCCACTTTATTTCTTTTCAGGCTATTAAAATGGAGAAAGTGCCTGTGTTTTTCTAAATGTGAAATATTTACAGAATTCGGCTTTAGTAAATTTGGTCTGATACATTATAACTACAGATTAATAAACTCTGATTAATACACTTCACACTTGTTGAGCCAACTACTGGTCACTCAGCAGTTCTGAAACATAGTATATTCAGTTGTGATACTGTTCCTAATATACTAAGAAGTCTTTGATACGCTTTATTCTCAATGAGACTTTATGATTATTAGATAATACATCTACTGTTTCTTATTTTAAATATTCTTTCAGATATTTCCATTCATAGTTAATCTCAAGTATTCAAGGCTGCTGTATGTTCAAGAGTAAAAGCAAGGCAAGTAATTTTTAAGAATTGTGATACTACTAATGTAACATATCTTTCTTGAATATAAGAGCAGCATGTTTTGAATCTTTCACCACCACCAAACAGGCCCATTGTGAAAAGTAGTTTAGCCACACCATATCTTAGTATAATGATGCAAAATGCACTGAGAGAAGGGAGCATTACCAGGCCAAATGGATTGGCTTAAACATTTTCGACACATGCCACAAGTTCACATAATCAGCCTGAGGCAGTAGGAAACTTAAAAGCTAGTTTGATAGTGTTTCTTACAAATATTCTTTGAATTTTATTACTTGTCTCCCACATGAGGCGTAATAGTTTCAATGTTCTAATTAGTACTTGTGTATATTGCTATTACTTTGTCTCTTTAATCAGGTTATTAAGTCTGTTATAGAGATTCCTTATAGAATCACACTTTATAATAGTGTTTCTAATTTGAATATGTCCTTTTTTATGTTGTCTGAATCTGAAACATCATAAACTCTTTTTATGGGTCCTTTGATAGTAGTCACTTTCCTGTTTTATGCTTGATTAGAACATACAGTACTAAGTAATAAAGAAACTTCCTGAAGCTTTGGAGTTTTAGTACCAGAAAACATTTTAACTTCCTCAGGCTTTTTTTGTCTCTTTGACATTAGGTCAAACAAAGATATACTCTTGTCCATATTAAAGTATTGAACAGGAAATATGTAAGAGAAAAAGTGCTTTTGTCAGATTATAATAGATTTTATATAACTTCAGAGATTGATTTTCAGTCTTGTTTTAAACAAGACATAATAAGAAATTATCTAAAATCTAAAAAGAATTCTGATAATTTTCTCATATACTAAATATAGATACATATAGTTATAAACATCTTTAATATATAAACTTACTTTTAAATGCCTGTGAGAAGAAATAACACAGAAATCTGTATCCCTCACTCTTCCTATCACTCACCCTTTCTGAGGAGCTAAACACACCATCAAATTCAGAGGGAAATCTGTTTGGTTTTAAGGAAATTCATTATAATAACTCTCCTAGTTCTGATATTGAATTTGATAAAGCAGGAGATTAAGTAGGATTTTTATTAAACAAACAAACAAAACAAGAACAACAGAACAACCCAGAAAACAATACTTTGGGTAAAATATAAAATAACTTGTAGAGATTGAAGATTGTAAGAGATATACACAATGTCATAAGGATTAAAAACTACCTATAAGGCTTCATATGAGTGAATAGTGGCAAAATCAGGTAAACTTGTTCACATAAAATGACCCAGATTTCAACAATGCTTAAGCAAACAGCAGTCCCATTTGGTCTCCTCACTGGGAGCCTCTGAAGTCATGGTGGTTTCCAGCTTCAGAAAGGTTTGTATCAGAACCTATCAGTCATTGGACTTCTAAGCCTACTCACAGCTCCTTTCTGTAAGCTCCTTTTGTCTCAAGAATATAAGGAAGTTGGTGATATGCGGTGAAGGATTTATCAGGGGAGATTAAAATAGTCAAAATATCTATTTTCTGGAACTATTATGAACATGGGGGACAGATGCAAGAATTTGCTGAAACAGCTACAGTTTAGAAAAGAAAGTATTACCTCAATTCAGAACTAAAATCTGTTCAAAGGAAAACAATAGGAAATAATTCCCTCCATCAGATCTTGTACATTCTGTAATTTTCTTAAGTGAAGTTTGCATTCACTTACAAACAGTTTGCAAGAAGGTGCAAAAATCCTTTTTCAGCACAGACACAAACTGTAGTTAGTTCTAAATAACCAGGAGTTATTTAATGTTCAAATCTATAAACATTGAAAGTCCCTGCCTTAAATTTTCTAGTAGAACTTCATAAATGCAGGTTCACTCGCTGGTAAAATTTCATGCTTACTGTATTTTTGGAACTGTTTTCTTTTTGGTTTGTTTTTTCTTTTTTTTCTCTTTAGTGCTATCGGTAGGATCACAATGAAAAGTAAATCAGTTTTCTTCAATTGCTTTCTTAGAGAGTTCAAATTTGACATAAAACTCACTACTTCATATCATCCTTTGGCAAAGTAACTTTTTTGCCCTTACAGGATGAAATAAAAATGAAAAGACAACCTAGCTTTAAGAATGCTTGTGAAATACTGGTATTCAAGGAATCTTTGCTGATTTTCTCAGCTTTTTCCAATATAGAAAACCTTGGTAAACTAAAGACCATAAAACAGAGGAGGAAACTGTTCTAAGGTTTCTCCTCTCTTTCTGTCCAATCTTTGGATGGTTTCTGAGAAAAACGTATATTAAAATGGTACAGTCTTGTTCTGGAGATTTTTGTTGATTTTCTCTGTTTATTAGACACATGGAGCTTCAACTGAAGCATCTCAGATCAGCAGTTTTGTTGGAGTGAGTACATGAAAACCATTTTGTGCTACATCCTCCTACACTGAATATAATACAGTTTTCTCTGGGATTTTTTGCTGGTTTTGTGCATGTAGAAGCTAAAGCAATACAAATAAGAATTTAAGTATGAGAAAATATTTTGAGATATTACCTACAAGTACTAAAGAATTAAATTTATTCTTGGGTGTTTTCTAAGATGTTCTTCTAAGGAAAATATATATTAATTTATAGCCTGGAAAGTCAAATTTATTCATATTTTTTGTTCTTTGTGTTATATTAAATACAGTAGTATTGATAATGCTTGCAAGTTTCAAGAAAAAATAGACTTAAAATACCTTGATTATTTATATGAATTTTTGCCTGCCAACACTGTCAGTGCCATTTAATTGCTATTCTTACACTAGTCTCCCAAAATAAAATCAAAAACAAATCTCAACAACTAATGTCAGTTTTCACTGGTTCTGGTAATTTCAGTAGAGAGAAAAAGTGAATAAAGAGAACTGTTTAGCTTCTCTGCAAAACAGTGGTCAGTTCAGGAATCCACTGAAGGCATGTACATGCAAACAATTGCTGCATGTGCTTTATTTTTTCTGAAGATTTTAAGTAATTTCTTAGCTTATGACTCCTGAGGGTCTCCTTATGGAAAGTAGTAATCTTTAGAAAAATCAATATTTCTTATCTGGAGTTTTTTTTGAAGCTTAAATATTCAAAGCTAATATTTAGACATTCTTATCTAGACTTTACTTGTCTGTCTATCCCACAAAAGTGTGTTTCTCTTATATGTTTTAATTGTTAAGTTTCTAAATGTATTCACACATGGAATTGTTTCATTTCCAGGCATGACAACAGTAATTGAGCTAAATCTTTTAACTATTCCATATTTTATAGCTCTGGTACTAGGAAAAAATCTTTTATGAAGTAATTTTGAAAAATATGTGTTAAGGAAGTGGGACAGACCTCTAGAATTTAGAATTTTTTTGCTTGCTTTTGACAATTTACATTGAATGGAAATATACTTGCCAGTTTCACATATATTTAGAATCTTTCACAGTTATTGCTGTGTTTGTGTACAAGATACAGAAGCCTGATAAACTGTGAAGACACCAGCATCTATTATAATTCAACAGCAGAAACAGAAAGATTAGCATGTGCATAATTAATCTGAAGTAAAAACACACTACATATAATGAAAATGTAAAATATTTTTCAGTTTTCCATAGGAAAAAATATGGGAGGAATTTGGCAATATGTACAGGAATTTGCTTTTAATGTGTAGCAGCTAAAAGGAGGGCTTCTACTACGAAACTGACAATTTTGTTCCAAAATTTTAACTATAAGAAAAAAACCCCAAACAAAACTAAATAAAACTAGTCCAAGCCAAGCATTTAAATAATCCTGGAAATAAGGTACTTCCTTCTACTATCTAAGTATTTAAGATCTATATGCTTTCACACTGAAATTTATGATTAACTCAATAGGAAGTCACTTTAACAACAGGATTGCAGTAAAGGAGAAATAATCAGATTTAAATATTATTTAAAAAATGAAAAAAAGAAACTGTTTCAAGTCTACTATGCCTTCAATAAGTGCTGGCTTAAAGTGAATGCAAAAATAAAAATCTGAGTAACTATTCAGATTACAATTTTAGAGAATAAATTCTGGGCATTATGTAACTAAATTATAAACACCTAAATTTAGATCCCAACATCTGAGATACGTGTCTAAGTTCCCATGAAAGAAAATAAAGAACCAGGATTAAATTAATGAATGTAAAAACAGGCTTCAAATCACAACTGAAATGTCCAGGATGTTGAGAATATTCGCATACTATTTAGAATAGCTTTTCTTCAGGTATTTTCGATGTTTAGATTAGGCAGTTGACATTAAAACATCAAGGAATCTATATGATAAAATTGATAGGAGGAATCAAGTGAAATGAAGTGTTCCTTTAGTCTAGTTACAACAAATAATATCAGCTGTAAATTGAGAAATTTCAGGGAGAAAAGCATGCTAAAGAAAACCAGAGGTTCTTAATGCAGCACAGCTATCACCATAACTATTTGAATGTCATATAAGATGATTTACTCGCTCACTTATTCTATACCTCCATAGTGCTTTGGAACACTAGAACAGAGAACAAAATTCTGAAGACAAAAATAAGCATCTCAGGATTTAAAATTTAAAATAATAGAAAAAATAATAGAAAAAAAATCCCATGGAAGAACACTTATGTTCCAGTTGCTTCTTCACTGACTATTAATAATTTCCGATTGCAGAAGCTGATGAATTCCAAATTTATCTGAATATGTTGTCTCAATACACTATTTTAATGATTTTTAGAAGAGTGCTCTAAGAGGATCTTTGACGATATCAGAAAAAATTCAAGTTTGTTAAAAGAATGTATGTGTTCATGTCAACCTGTATGTGACAGCCAGGGAATGTTATTCACCCATGGCAGTTCATAGGGCATTTCTCTAATAACAATCAGTGACAAAAATAGAGTAGTTCCTGTTTTGGCTAATCAGGTTTTGTAACCAGCAGATCATTTTGTTGCAATTATATCTATGAATAAAGGACTACTGCACTGGAGTTATGTGTGGATTTATACTTATTTTATTCCATTGAATATTTTTCTTGTTGGGGTTTTTACTTGGTTGGTTGGTTGTTGGTTCTTTTATGGTTTTTGGGATGCTTTTTTATATGTCAACAATCTTTTGTTTCAGTCTCCATGAAAGCATATATTCTGGTTAAAGTATGCAGTTAAGAAAGATAAAACTGTAGATAGTGTCTGAGTAGCTAGCGTTCAAAAGAGATGGAAATCAAAGTGGAAGAATGCTCAGGAAATAAAAGATCTAGGCAATGACCAGACACAGAAAAAACCCATCTGAGAAAACTAAAGAAAGAAAGAAATTGGGACAGTTATTCCAGAAATAATGTACCCTCCAAAAATAATGGGGAGCTTGGACGCTATAATCAAGATGATAAACAAATTGTGCTCACATTTACCTTAGGCCCTTTTTTCACTGTGGATTCCACTGGAATGTCAGAAGCAGAAAAGAGACTGATCAAGAGTTGGTCTGATCAAACAGTTTATGTTAGATGAAATGTACCTTTGGTTTGACAAAATATAATGGTTATTTTATCATGTTGTACCAACATTTTTGTCTTCAGAAAATAGATGGATTTGCCTGAGGTACCTAAGATGAATTACTAATAATCTGGATTGAACAATAATTTTGTATCGAAAAGAATTAGCAGCCTAGAAAAGCAGTTGAGTCTGGAAGATGACTTGAGTCCTAGAAATTTTAACAATGATAAAACTTCTTATTTTAAACTTATAAAATTTTGGGAGGATAAATGGGAATTTATATGTCTTCACCCTTGTGAAACTTCACTGAAACTGTGCTTCCATCCTTAGGTAAAAGGTATATATCTTAGATTTCAATTTAAATCTAGATTTATCTCCATGAAAAACTTGCTCCATGTCCTTTGAGAATAAGAGAAGTTGCTGTCTAACCAAACCAAATCACCAGAGAGATTTGTTCCCTTATGTCTCATCAGATGGGAAAATACTTTTGAAAGCTTCTTCAAAATACTTCTTGGTATTCTATTTGCATAATTCACTGTATTTTTATTTCTGTGAACAAATATTAAAATCTAATGTTTGACAGTGTTAGATATTAGTGCTGAATTAAAAATACAGGTAACATAAAGCATTTACTGCTTCTCACATAACATTAATTCTAAATTCCATATCAATTTAGCTATCATGGTTCCCTCATCAATTTATTTTCATATTCTGGGTTAATTAGTACTTGGGGATGGATCTGTTACCCTTTTTAGATTAAATGGATCTGATTTTAGTCAAATAAGAAAACACCTAATAATTATTAAGGAACTAATGTTTAATTGCTGCAGAGAAGGAGTGAAAACACAGGACAAGAAAAGAAGGGTGGTGGGACAGCATTTCTTTCTTCGAACTCGATATAATCTGGGGTGAATTCAGGCTCCAATTCTCTTTTGGCTGCGGAAAGAGCATTCAGCCTTGATTGTCCAGTTGGTTCTGACTGCTTAGGAATGGAGAGTGGCAGGAGATGGCAATCATACTGAATAATCCTCTTATTACTGGTAGCTGAACTACATCTCCTGTGTACTTATTCCCTCTGGCAACATAGATACCTGGGAGCAACTCAGTGGATATGGGAGTCAATAGTGGAGGTCATAGTGCAGATCTATGTCCAGAAACACAGTCTTCCACAAATATTTAGGAGAAATACTAGCACTAGTTCTTGAAACTGTGGTGCTAACATCTCCTGAAGTACAGACTTCACCATTATAAGGCACCCTGCATAGGACTCATTTAGCACTGCCATTTATGAAATTAAATTGTATTTAACTAATATTTAGACCCTCTGGTAGGGGAATGCCTCTCTGCCTGGGGAATAATTCACACAGAGACCCAAGACAAAGCTGATGGGCCAGACCTTGGGAGATTCTAGAAGTAGTAACTATTTTACAAGGATTCCTTCAATAGAGCACCCATGATTTGGCCATGAGGATTTATTTATATAGCTTTTGTTTGCATAGTTACCTTGTTGAACATGTAAAACATTGGATTAAGCCATAACAGGGCTAAATTATTAGAACATGAGCTAGCCACCGAGGTTAATGAAAATATAATTAGTACGGGTTGTGCTACATGCAGCTGAAAAGAGGGTCATAAATCCTATTAAGCCTTCCTAGCTCAGCAATTATTGACCTGAAATACCATAATGGGTATGGTCTGTAGTGTCAGTGAAGTGCAAGTTGAAGATATGTTACTGATCTTCATCCATTTCATTTTGAAAATCAGGACAGGAAAACTGAAGTAATTTTGCATCATTGTGGAGCAGCATCATTGTGATGCAGTGATGAAGCAAAGGAAGTGGTGAGCAATGAATGTTTAGTAATCATTCTGTAGTGCCTTGCATGTGATTCATAAACTGAGCTGTAGATAAATATCATTCATGACAGGCATCCATTTTAAAGATATTTTACACAGTTCTGTAGTATAATATGAAGTTAGTAATACCTTTATAATAAGTTATCTCTCACAACGAAAAAAGAAAAAAATAAAACAACAAACATAAACCCCACTAGCCCATGCCATGAAATATTGGCCTGCAAGGTGTATCTAAAGACATTTCCTATGCCTAGTTATGGGATTAGAATGGGAAAAATGTAATGCTTAGCCAAAAATTTTCCAAATAAGAAAAGAAAAACTGCAAAAATAAAACCAAAGCCAAATCACATCAATTTTATTACACATGAATCAAAAGTTCAGATAGATCAAATATATTAGTGTGAATTAACAGTTAAATATATTAGTACTTGCAGGCTTCTTGTATATTCGATTCACAGTTTAAGAACATTAAGACTTCTCTTTAGATTTCTTCTGACTCCTTGTACCTCCATCTGTTTTTTGGGTTTTTTTATTTTTTCCCTTACTGTTCACTACCAGCTAATCTGAGAAGGCTAATCCATTGTAAAGGCTAATTTAGACACCACACTAGTATTTGTTGGAAGCAATTATAGAAAAAATAAGGTGTAACTGAAAATAATTGTTTTGAGTCCTCTCTTTTGAAGGTGTCATAGGCAGCAGTGATTCTCTTTGGTTTTCCTGAAGAAAAGAAAAATCTCTAATAGGAAGCAATGACCCCCCTTTGGAATATAATGCATTTTTAGAGGATTTTAATTTTGCTTGGGTCAACTGTGTTAGTGATTTTACACAATTTAGGAAACTTTGTCCCATTCCTAGAGATAGACTCTTCCCAAAAACATGAGCTGGGTTTTCAAGACATCAAAAATCATAATGTCATTAATGGATTTGCAGGAGTTAAGAAATGCATTAGATAATGCATTCAACTAACACGTTCAAACACCAATGTATTATTTTTGGGCCTTTAAGGGTATTTGGTTCTTGTGCTCAGCCCTAGGGGAAAATAAAATAGTTAGTGAATAAAATCACCCCTATGAAATTTAATAAAATGTTAAACATATCCCCAGATAGTAATGAAGTGTTGAGCTAAAAGTTAATGTCCTGTATTGCACTGCTCAGCAGGACAAGAGCAGTACTCTGGCCTGACAAACTGCAGCAAAATAGAGCACTATATACAGTAAAAAATTTCACCTTTTCCAAGACCCCTATCCTTGGCTTTGCTTGGAACAAATAATGAAATAATAACACAAATAATTCTCTTTCACATGCACATCATATGAAATTGATATGATGAACAAAACAAATGCATCAACTCCTTTTCATGCCTACATCGTCATCGTCACTGCAGATGAGAATTCTCAGGAGTGTACATTCTCCTAAGCCAAAGAGAAGTTTAAAATCACATTTATAATTTAAAATGAAGATTACAACATTGCTCTTGTTATGAAGGATGAGTTTTATCTTCTTGTAATTTTAAAAACCAGAGCAGATTATTCCAGAACTCATTCTCTACACTGAGTCTTGGTTCAGTGGAGAAGAATAAGAATTTTACCTAGAGTTTTAGAAGAGTGGATATTGACTCTACTGGGGAAAATTAATGGGTTTAAAAATATTAACCAGTGCTTTCATTCCTGACTCTGTAACTGGTCTTGTATGGAAAAATGATCCTCTGTCATGTTTGAAAGCTGGACCTTTGTTCAGCCAAAAGTTGCAATGTGTTACTGGTGAAAAGAAAAGAAACGAAAAGGAACGAAAAGGAATGACAAGAAACGAAAAGGAACTAAAACGAAAAGAAACGAAAAGAAACGAAACGAAAAGAAACGAAAAGAAACGAAAA
>VWYI01044352.1:0-48605 GCA_013399455.1 Anthoscopus minutus
TCTGATGCCCTCATAAGAATTTACCTTTTCCTTTGAAATACTAGACATAAGAAATAAATGAATAAAATAAATGTAAATTTATTGTTTGATATAGCAAAACCTAACTAAAGTAATTTTTAGTGCTGTTAAGATGCCAACACTCACTTGGAAAAAAGGTATCTTGAATCAGAAAACTGGAATAGAAACATCAGGGAATGTTATCTGTGCTTTCTTCCTCAGTTTATATCCCTTCAAACCTTACTATACTGAAATTTAACTGGATTAATAAAACACTAAAAAAATAATAATTTTCAAAAATCAATTTAAACAGTCCCTTCACCCCCAGTCTTGACTGTTTGCTTGTGTTAATTACAGAGCCATGGCATTTTATCCTGATTTTTGAAGGGGCCATTTGTTCACTATTCCCTAAAAGGAACAAGTGCTTCTCCGAGTGATGACACTAATTAAACTGAAACTGAGATGAGAAAAATCAGAGACCTCATTCTCCTTAAAGCCCAAATATATCAGCTCTCAGAAACCAGGTTTCTCAACCTACAGAGCAAAGATCTGTAACCTTGATCTCCCATATTGGCACTGAAATGGCTAATAACTACTTTTTAATGCAAATTCATTTTCTTACAAACCCAATTTGTGTCATTCAGTTTTCTTATCTGCGGCCTTATGCTTAAAAAGTAATTACTCTGGTAGCATTTTTAATTAAAATGATGTTATCTACGGTTCTAGATGCATTAAATACAACATTGATCTCAGACATCAAATGAAATTTCCACAGATGAGTCACGTCATGCACTTTGTGGTTTTAGGAGCTGCACTGTAACTGGTGGTAACTATGAAATACAGATGCAATAGGCACCCACTAAATTCTCTCAGATCTAAGTGCCAGGTACAGGAAAATTTGTTGGCTTCTTGGGTATTTTGGGGAGGTTTTATTTGTTTGGTTGGTTTGGTTTGGTTTTGGTTTTTTTGGTTTTTTTTTGGTTTTTTGTTTTGTTTTGGTGTTTTTTGGTTTAGTTTGGTTTGGTTTTTTGGGTTTTTTTGGGGGGTTTATTTTTGGGTTTTGTTGTTATGTTAGGTGTTTGGTTTGGATATTTTTTTTTGTAACAAATAACAGAAGGATTACTCTTAACAAGATCAGTAGGCTTGTAGCTGATGCCTGAGGTTAAACTCTTCCTAGGGCTGTAAATTCCAAACTTCTTGTCTCCTCTATGTCCCTGCAGGCTGTGTGCATCCAGTAAAGAAAGCCTCTGATAACAAGTCAGGATTCTAGGACAGCCCAAATCTTTACATTGCTCAATTAACTTTTAATTATCTTTTCTGCCCAAATTCATTGAATCTGCCCCTTAGGTCCACTGAATGTTAAGCTGTGTTGGTTTCATGGTTAATAATTAATCAATTCATTATTTGCAAACAGCAATAATAGAATTTCTACTGGAATATACTGATCACCATCACTCTCTCAGCCAAACTATATTTATTATAGCTAACATTTATACATTTTATGTTAACTTGACTTTCTTAATAGAAATTAAGAATGTCAAGTTAACATAAAATGTATAAATGTTAACTTTCATCATAATATATGTTATTTTTCATCATATTTTTTTACCCAGTGCTATAAGGAAATCAATACCTAATACTACATTTTTCAAGAAGTAGGTGTATAATTAGGATCAGGGACAACTAGCATCATTTTGCAACTGGTAAAAAATCACCTGCAGAGATGCATCCACACAGTGCATTTAGTGTCACAAAAACTAGAAAAGAGTATCATAACATCAATTTATGGAATTTTTCCTAAAAAAATGAAAACAAGCGATGATTATACACTGATTGCATGTGTTGGTGATTTAAATCAGTTTGCAGCTCAACACACTATCAAACATCATCAAAATATTTAAAATCTTTTCCTATGACTAGGAGGAATGAAAAGGAAAATCAATATCATTTCATTAATTTAGATATTACTGTGTAATGTATGATCTAAAACCTGACCTAGATGTAGACCTCATCTTCTGGTTATTTTTCTGTATTGAAGACATTTCATTAAAAATAAAATAATAATAGCAATCATACTAATACTAATACTAGCAATAATAACAATAATAATAATGCTGTTCATTGCTTTTTTTAGTTATGCCTTTAGCTGTCTTCAAACATGTACCGCAGTTAAATCTGAAGTTTATTTCACTTATAATGGCTACCAGCACATATCACACACACAGACAGCACACACATGTTCTGACCTTCCTCCGCTCACATTTATCTGTCTTTCTTACTGATAATGTGTGTGCTATCAAATTTTATGTTTAATGACACTTTAACCAAATAATCTTTGGCAATATCTTAATTAGAATCTCCAGTGAATAAAGTAGATTAATGTTAGGTCTAGGACAGTAGATTGCAGCAGTCTGCTATGACAGCCACTTTCTATCCTTCAAATGATCCAAGACAACAACCCCACAGCAGAAATCCACATCCAGAATTCTCATTCCAAAATTCTTTTGGAATTTTCTATTTTGTCATGGTTGCAGTTTATTTTCCCCCTATGACAATTAGCTCCAAAATAATGTGTAACCAGTTATTGTGTGCATAAGCATCATACCTGGTTTGTGTGGAGCCACAGCACAGCAGCCCTGAGTGGAGAGTAAATGCAAAGGAAAGCAATTAAAATAATGTAATAATCTGTCATTTATGAGTGGGCTGAATCAGGTTGCTTGGTTGGCTGGTTTGAGCTTGTTTTATTTTCCTTAACATGTGACTACATGCAAAACTTCTACAACATCATATAAAGTCAAAAGAGGAAATTTACTATATTTATGTTAATTTTTGAAGCGGTAAAATGTCTATAAAAATTTTTAAATGAAGACCAGCTTTGCATAATCTTCCAGAATTTTTCCATCTATTTACACTGCTTAAGGTATATTCATTTAATTTCCAAATTCCAATAACTGTATTTAAAAATTATCTTTACTAAAAGTATCTTCAATTATATAGAGTCTTATATTTAGCCAGTTGTTTCACTCAGCTGCATTTATTTAATTTGGATTAATGCCATATGCGGCACTGGAATTCTGTACCTTAATACAACATCTCATAAGTGCAGTTCTTGAGACACACTGAGAGAAAAAAAGCTGTCTCAGAATGAACATTTTTATTAAAATAGCACAGGTATGTAGAAAGACAAGATGTTCCACCAAATAACTTTTAAGCTAACAGTAAAAGGAAATTTTCAGCACCATTAAGAAGTAGCAAGTAGTTAATTGCAATAGTATGTATATGTTAGCATAAGAATAGCTTCTATACATTATTTTGATTTTAAGTCACATTCAAATTAAAATTTGAAAAAAAAACTCAAACAATTAATGATTAGCAGTTTATTAAAAATAATATACATAATCTGGAATATGTTCTCATAAAAGGGATGAAAGTTTTTCTTGAGATAAAATAAAATATCATAGTATGTTCTGTGCAATAAAAGCTCTATTTTCCCTGCTTATAATTTAAGAAAGATCTTATATAAAGCTCTGTGAAGGACAAACTGCCACTGTTCCCTAAATCAATACATTTAATGTTTCTCTGTTAGAGGATAAGTACTTGCTTTGCTAAGTTTTTAGAGCTCAACTTTAACATGCTGGGAGAAGAGGGAACAACAAAAAACAGAATAGCCAGTTAGTACAGAAGTTATAATTCCCTTAAAATATCCCTGGAAGGTTTTTTATTACCTATTCTCGAGTGAGCAGCTTCAAAGAAGTAAAAGTGATTAATACAGCTCTCATCAACTATCCAGTTTTGAAGTAGCTGCAGACAATGTAAATAATAGCACAAGAAAGCAGCCACATCTGAAATGGGAGCATGAATTGCTGAACTGTTAATTTAGGTTTTACTTAGGCTATAACTCTTTCTGGTTCCTAAAGACGAAACAGCTATGAGAATTCAATTATTTGTTTCAAAATAGTATGTACTTTAAAAACAAAGACAGATGTCGCACTTTTTTATTCTATCTGCTTCTCAAGGGAGTGCATCAGAACTATATCTGCATAATGGAGTTTTGAGGCACAAAACTTGTTCTAATCCCAATTGTTTGGAATACAAACACTTTCTTTCCCCATAACCACAGGAGACTAGAAAACTGCCAAGCATCTCTTTTTCCAGGGTTAGAAAGATCAGAAAGCTACGAAATCCCTGAGAAGTAGTTGCTTTGAAAGTCTTCTGGCCACTGACTGTCCTGATCTATCTTTTAGTATTTGGTTCCACGGTCTGCTTGGAAAGTCAGGGGGCACCTCGTTGAGTACTTCAGTTATGTGAAGAAGTACTACTAGAGCTGTAGGATTTTACATGGTGATGTGCCTCAGGTTGTGATGGTGCAGGTGTGAAGAACATACCAGAAAGAACAACATTCACTTCAGAAATTTTCAAAGCACCAAATTTTTCTATGGCACTGCAAGGAAAGCTTGTGTGTGCCGTTGAAAGAGAAAACTAGTGTGCAGACAAGAGGAACGATTGTAATCTCAGCTTCCTTGTTTCAAAATAGACAGGAAATTAACTAAACCGCGGTAGAACTTTGCACTTCATTTGCTTTTGAGAAAGTGAGAGGTGGGACATTCCACCTGGAAAATAAGTGTAATAATGTCCCACTTCTCTCCCAGATGAAGAGACGTAGACAGCACATTCAATCTCCCCAAGGGCAGAGTAGCGAGGAGTGAAATAGATTTCCCTTTAAACTTAAGGAATCATAGAATAGTTAGGTTGTAAAAGATTTTTAAGATCATTGAGTTAACCCAGCATTGCTAAACCCACCACAAAACGTCCCTAAGTGCCACATCTACATGCCTTTAAAAACCTCCAGGAACATTAACTCACCTCTTCCCTATTCCAATACTTGAAAATCATTTGATTGAATAAATTATTCCTAACAGTCTATCTAAACTTCCCCAGGTGCATCTTAAGGCCATTTCCTTTTGTCCTATCTCGTCCTACCTAGTTGCTCTTTGGGAGAAGAAACTGCTCCCCCTGGCTCCACTCTCCTCTCAGGGAGTTGTACAGAGTGATAATGTTCCCCCTGAGCCTCTTTTGCTCCAGGCTGAGCCCCACCCCTGCCCTCTCAGGTGCTACTCATCAGACTGGTGCTCCAGAGCCTTCCTGAGTTCTGTTGCCTTCTCTGGACATGCTGAAGCACCTCCATGCCTTTCCTGTAATGAGAGGCCCCAAACTGAAGGCAAGATTTGAGATGTGACCTTACCAGTGCCCAGTACAGGGAGCAGTCACTGTCCTGGTCCTGCTGCCACACTCTTCCTGATAGAAAAGGGGGAAATGAAAAAAAGAAATTGCTTCTTGTACACCAAGTGGAAGGTTGAGTGTTTCCCCATCATTTTTCAGTGCAATTTCTGAAATTTCCTGATATCATTCATTCAAATAATTTTTTTTTTCATTCTAAAGATTTCATGAGGAAGACGAGTCAAGGGGAGGGTTTATTTGCCTGAAAGTTATATACTTTTCACTCTGGTTAATATTTTAGCAATCATTTACCTCAGAGAGGATTTTATTCTCTCTTCTCTAGCGTACCAAATACATTCCAAAATATAGTCCTCATTTCCTGTGTTTTTTCACATTTGAATTTCAAATAGAATTCATGTAATTAAAACCATTTTACCTGAATTCACCAAAATCACTTAAATTCTTTATTGTTGTCGCACTTTTCAGCAAGTTACTTTCTGCTTTTCATGACATTCTTTCCCTTCAAAACCATTAGATAATTTGAACATGTTATTCTAAAAAAAAGAGGAGAATTATAACTGCATATTTTCAATAGCAACCCAATGTTTTGAAGAACTGCAACTGATTTTTTTTTTATCGTCCTTCCTTTCTTAAATGTTTTGAGGATATGTGAAATTTGACAGATTGGCAACATATGGAAAAGCTCAGACTCCATCTTCTCTGTAGAGAACAGCACACAAAGAGCAAGCAGTATAGTTTTTCTAATTCTCCTCACCTCTCAGCTCCAGCCTTTATCCACTGCAATAGCCATGACCATCAGCCATCCCATTTTATGACAGCCAAGTAACAGCTTTCAGACTCAGAGAATACAGACAGCCAAATTGAAGTCTCTAATGGAGGTTAAGCAGGGCTCACAGGGTTACAAGGGTTTTATTATAACTCAAAATTTCTTGTTTGGATAAAAAAGACCATGCAGTGAAGATTCTCTTCTGCCAATTGTTTGACAGAGGACTACTATTTAGGTTGCCTCTATAAGAAAATAAATACTTTTAAGAATTTCTTGAGTTTGCTATTATATAAAATATGGAAGAATTCGACTTAGATGGTCACAGGTATCCTGGAGCTCTCCACTCAAGTCTCACTTTGCCAGAAAAACTCTTTTTCTGCTATGCTCTGTTCCAAGGTCTGCACATTTACCTTTCTAATCCTTAAGGTACTACTTGACAGCACAATAGATTCCTACATTACCAGATAGGATAATTTTTCCATATTAAGACTATATTGTGAAATTGCTCAATACTTGTCTTTGTGTAAAATAATCACAATGTACATAAATCTATGGATTATATTTACCTCCTGTTCATATGTCTTGGGCAGAATTATACCAAGCACTTAAAATCACTGTTCATATGCAGAAGATCTGATTTTTCCTTATCTATAAGACAGTGGAGATTAATAGAAAACACCAAATGGAAAAGCTGCCTAAAATCATAATTTTTCATGTGCTTTCCCACTATTTTTAATATATGACATCTTTAAAATACCTAACCTCTGTTTACTGATTATTGGAACCCTTCTTGCCTTATAAATGAAAGAGAAATAATCTGTCCAATGTGCATGTACTACAGTAATAATAAGAAAAAATTCTATGGTTTCACTTGCTTATTAAGCATGGAAAATCAGTGACACTGTAGAATATAGCAAAGATATAAACATTTGACTATTCCCCTTTAAAAATGGTATATCTGATTTGAAGTTATTTATTTTGAAAATGAAATATTGCTTTTTTGTACTTAAAACCCTAACAATTGCCTTGAATACCTATTCAGTTCATTTACAACTCATATACTCCTCTGATATCTGAGTTTTAGTCTGAGAACACTTTCTCTCTGCTGAATCTGAAACCACCAGGCCAGGCCCTGTGGCATTATTATAAGATGTCTTTCCATAAGAAAATCTCCTTTTCAAGGACGGCACAAAGAATGTTATATGTGAAGCTACAGTTGGTTATATGTGAAGCTAAAGAGTAAATAGCATTTATGAACTACAGTGCACCATTCCTCTTATGGGTGAGCATAATAAATCTATAATGCAATGATACAAGAGATGTAGATTAAATTAAATGAAATACCAATTCATTATCTTCCTAAATATCTGAAAAGTCACAACTGGAAAATCTTGATCTTAGACTTGTATTACTCAGAGCATGGTGCAGCCAAATAATGGAAGAGAGGTGGAGCAACTGTACCCTAAGATTCACAGTAAATTTTAGTGTAAAATAAAGCAAAAACAAACAACTACCAAAAACCCTGAAACTCTAGACCATATGCCTTTTCATACTATGTTATAAGAAAGGAGGAGGATTGGGGAAGATGAAGAAAAAAAATGGCTCTTTGGGTCAATTTTTTATGTCAAAAGAATTTCTCTTACAAGACAAAATAATGATTGGTGCTGGAAAGTGCAATTCAGATGCATCCCATACTACTATGCCCATATCCAACCTACTCATGCAGGCACACATATTTCAAGATTCATGATTTAATTTTTCTTTTCACATTCAATATACTTGCTACATCCAGATTTAAAGTAAATCATTTAACTGTTTCTAATTTTATCCTAGAAATATATTTCTGCATTTAGAGAAATATATCTTGATAAAGTCAGATCATTTTTATACTGCCAGTGCTTCTGTTTCTTTAATAGCTAAACGTCATATGGAATAGTTAAATGCTGAACTTTACAGTATAACTAATATTTTTAGATTTATTAAAAGGTTGTATTTTACAAACCTGCCAAGCTTGCAAATTCCATTCTCAGATCTACAGTGTAAATCAATATAACTGTAGCTATTTTCAAGCACACATTAGTTTAACATAATTATTTAATTCTGAAATTTGGGAGCACTTAGTATTAACGCAACTGATGAAAGCTGGCAGTCTCTTATAGCGAAAATACAGTTTAAGAACAAAGTATTGATTCATTTAAGTCTGAATAGTGAGAAATGTCTATCTATAATCTTAGCATTTCTTTCATCTCCCACTGTAAGTGCTGCAAGTTGGAGCTGTTGAAACTTTGTTTTGCTCACAAACAGTTTAAATCAAAAAGCTTGGATGTGGAACTCAGGGACACCTAGATCTCCAAATCTCCAGTCTTCTAGAATTTCTAGCTCTCACTGTTTTAGAATGTCTAGCTCTCCCACTTATCGGGATTCCAGTTTTATTTTGGGAGCATCTTAAAATCCAGTTTTAGCCTACTCAATGGGAATGCAAAAAAACTCCCCCAACAGTGGAATTTCCTTGCTAAAGAAATGAGGTTTCACCATAACTACTGAAATACTATAATATCCAAATCCAAGTCTTTTTCAGACCCTGTATCAGAGGAATGACTAGATTTGATAATATTTACCATTCTAATACTCATAATTCATCTTTAATTAAACCAAAATTAACCTAGAGATAAATAAGATTTTTTCCTAATTTGCACCTAATTGAATTAAGTCATAAAAACTATAAATAGTTCAAACAAAGCTCTAGAAAAAACATTAATGATTCCTAATTAATACTTAGTTATCACATTGATGGGATGATTTTCCAGGAGCTATTCTTATTCAGCCATTCTCTAACTATTCTTCAATCATCCTGTCACAGATAATCCGTCCTTGAGACTCATAACATTCATTTAGGAAAGCCTGGCACTCCTCATTTTTAGTCTTCTGTCATGGTTTATCCCCAGCCAGCAGCGAAGCATCAAGCATCTCACTCCTCCATCAGTGGGACTGGTGATAAAACCAGGAGGTTAGAAAAGCTAGAAAGCTCATGGATCAAGACAAAAACAGTTAAATAGGTAAAGCAAAAGCCATGGGTACAAGCAAATTAAAAAGGAATGAATTCACTGCTTTCTATATAGGCAGGCAGGTGTTCAGCCTCCCCAGGATAGCACCTGATGTGTAATGGCAACTTGAGAAGACAAACATAATCACTCTGAACAGGCCTCAGTTCTTTTTTTGCTCACTTTCCTATGCTGAGCATGATGTCATATAGTCTAGAATCTCTCTTTGGTCTGTTGGGGTCACCTGTCCAGGCTGTGTCTTCTCTCAGCCTTCTGAGCATTCCCAACCTCCTTATCAGTATGAAAAGCAGGAAAGACCTTGGCTCTGTAAGCTTTTTTCAGCAGCAACAAGAACATCTCTGTGCTCAGCACAAATCAAGAGCACAGCCCCACATCAGCTACCTGGAGGAAAATTACCTCAGCCAAAACCAGTACCCCCTGTCATATTATTAATGGAGAAATCATAAACTCATTCCAGAGTATCATATGTTGCACACACATACACTCTCATGGGAAATGGCTGACTTAATATTATCTGCATCAAAAATTCATGGAAAAATAATTGAAATACAAATAATTTAACCTTTTGCATATAGTATTTCTTAGACTATGTATCTTCATATAAAGTAAGAATGCTAGAAGCATTTCACTGCTGAAATGTAAGTCTAGCATAAAAGATCTTCACTATAACGGAAGATTAATTTCTATTGCCACTCCTGCTATTTCAAGTGTGGAAAGCAAAAACTGTGTCAACAAAGAACTGGCTGAAGATGTGGAGTTTGGGAGCAGCTTTGGCTGCAATGT
Organism: Anthoscopus minutus; assembly: GCA_013399455.1. Classification (NCBI taxonomy): domain Eukaryota; kingdom Metazoa; phylum Chordata; class Aves; order Passeriformes; family Paridae; genus Anthoscopus; species Anthoscopus minutus. The sequence goes on from VWYI01044352.1 coordinate 9,847, forward strand.
TGATGTCTGAATAGGAGTCAGTGAAGCATATAAGGGTATTTCAGTCCTGGACTTCAGGAAAGCATGTCTGTTTAGGAAGCTGCTTAGAAGAAATGCATGGAAAAAGTCCTTTAACCATTAACCATCTGATTTTCAAAGATCACCCTCTCTAGAATGGCTGATCTCAGGAAATCAGAAAAAGGTAGCAGGAGCACTGTATAGGGGAAAAAAGAATGTTTGTAGATCAGATGTTTGTGCTGACACTCAAACAGTCATTGTCAGGCTTGAGCAACAGATGCAAAAATACCATCAGAAATTAATAATGAAAAAGACTTGTATTTGGGGAAGAACAACCCCAGATAACCATGCAGGCTTGGATTTGACTGACTGGAAGGCAGTTTTCAGAAAAGTACTTGCAGAAACTCTCAGAAAGTTCACCATGAGCCAACAATGTGCCCTTGCAGCAAAGAGCTGACAGCATCTTGGGCTGCATTAGGCAGAACTCCACCAGCAGGTAAAGTGAGGTGATCCTTCTCCTCTCCTTAGCCCTGGAGAAACACATCTGGATGGGTCCAGGGCTGGCCTCTGCAGTAAAAGACAGGGATGTGCACTGCAACAAATCAGGGAAGGGGCACAAAGCAGATTATAGGCTTGGACTATCTATCTCATGAAGAGAGGCTGGATGATCTGGAACACTTCAGCATGGACCAGAAATGATTTTCTGAAATCATATCCATGTGTATTAATAACTTATGGTGCAAGTAAAGAAATGGCAGCCAGACTCTTCTCGCTGGTGGCAGGACAAGAAGCAATGAGCACAAAATTAGCAAATCTAGAGACATCATTTAAAAATAAGGAAGATTTTTTTTTCCCTGAGAAAGTGGTCGAACATTGGAACAAGTTCTGCCCACAGAGGTTGTGGAGTCTCTGTTCTTTAGAATTCCCAAAACCTGACTTCACGTAGTCTTAAGCAATGCACTCCATCTGACTATTCCACCACCCTACTATTTGAACAAAGACTTGACCAATTCGTCCTCTACAGTTTCAACTGCAAAAGAATTAATGGAACTTTCTGTAGTATATTGGTTTTTTGGTATACTGGAGTTGAGGAGATTGGAGGTGAAAGATCAGTCACCACAATAAACTGGTGGGAAAAAAATCCAAAAAACTCTTCTGCAATCCTGACATTTCATAGAGGTAGTAAAAGAGTATTAAGTGATCCCTGGGATGAGCTGCCATAATTTGATGTGCCTGTATGAATGTGATATCATACTACAGATAATCCTTCAGAATAACCAGTTAAATGTCAAGTCTAGGCCGTGATCTTAAATCTTGCTTAAAAACAGAGTATAATGGCATAGGATATTGAAGAATTATTTTAAAAGCGTGCTAACATGCTTCCTGAAAAAAGGAAAAATGCTAGGTAGCAGATTCTTACTTTTTTTTTTAACTGCATGCATAAAGAATGATTTTTTAATTGCCTTAAAAAGATGGTCAGCAAAAGATAGGGGCTAACAACATCTATCAGTCAGGATCCCTATTCTTTGTGAGATTTCTATAGAATAAATCTGCAGTTTCCTAACAAATTATCCATGACTTGATCATTTGTTAGAATGCTAGAAATATGAGATTCATATTTCATGACAAACATAGTCTTTTAAAGGTAATCTGTTTGTCTGAAATGCCTTATTTTTCACTCTTCTCTTCAATATTCTAAAAATTTATGAAGAAATGTGACAAACCAGAAAGAATACACAATTTCTCTATCTTGCTGGGAGAGATGAAGATCCTTACTTTGATTTCACTTGCATATCTGTACTTTACCAGTTTTGTACTGGATTGATGCATCAGTAGTTTGAGAAATACACTGAATGTTATCAGGGCAAAAATCAAAAGATTTTCTCTAGCCCTCATTTGGAAAGGAGAGGGAACAAAGGCCATTAACTAAAAGCAGTGCCACCCTAGACAATTATTACTAAAGGCTGATACTACCACCTTGTGTCTGCAGGTCTAAAAGATTTTAAGCATATCTTGACACCCCATATTGCTCAAGTACTTTGAGAATTTAAAATAATTTTACATACTTCAGTAAATGTCATTAGAAGTTCATTTATAACCAGTAAGAGTTCCATAAACATTACTTTTTAAAGGTAGAATAATGTGAACATCTAAACCAAAACAAAATCTGTAAAACTGAGACTGTGGATCCCATAGAGAAAACAAAACATTACTGGCATTGCTGCTCTAAACTAGAAGAAAGCCAGATAATTTTTTAAAAGAGAGGAATGAGGGAAAATTTCAATTACTAAGAAACTAATGTCACTTAAAAAAAGCCCATAAATACTCACCTGAAAAATAAGCAGGTTTGCCTAGTAAATTACTAGTGATGTTGTTCCTCAGCTCTCAGAAATATTTTGGGAGTTGTCCTGTTGGAATGCTGAAGACTAATATGTTTTGTAAAATAGTCCTTATTGAGCATTTGCTTCTAAATATTTCTCCTTTGCTTTTGCTGCTTTAATATCTGAAGTCTGTGGAGATTAAATATTCAAATGTATAGAAAATATTCGTACACTATTCTTTAATACAAATGAACAGTGGTTGTTCAAGTCAAATACTTCAGCAAGTGACATTATGTTCTACATTTAAGTCTTAAATTCAAAGGCTGAAGATTCATTTAGTAAGGGGCTTTTTTCCCTGAAGAGAAAACCTAAACCTAAAGAAAAAAATAGTGATGGGACTGAAATAAATTTGGTTACTGAGTATGGCTACATATGAATCACAGACACCAGAATAAAGCCTGATAAATCTGATTAAACAATGTCTGTGCACTGAAATACAAATTTATTTCAGATACTAGTTCTATGCCAGGGCTCATCAAAAGACATATTGACAGGAGGGTTCTTTCCAGGCAACAAATTGTTAGCTAGTACTTTTGAAATAACTTTACAAACCATTGCCTAAATTAATGCAAGGTTTGACTACTTTATTTATTGGACTATTTTACTTGTATGAATTTGAAACAGTCCAGCACTTGGTTGAATATCGTCTTTGGAAATACAAACCATAAGAAATACACTAAATTACTCTTACTGTAGCCATATTGAGAACTGCAAAACTAATCATGTCCTTGATCCTGTAACAAATGGCCCTTTTTTTACAGTAACAGAATAGTGAAAGACCTATACTTGCAGAAAATTGGAAACAATTTGCAAGTAGTTCCTCAGAAGGAACTATTCCTCCTTTCCTGTCTTCTGTCAGAAATCTCTTGTCCTTTTCTGAGCAAGAAAAGCATTTATTTTAGAAAAAACTATGTATGTTTTATGAATTATATCCTATAGCAGTCTGGGCAAAGCTTCAGCACTTCCTCAAGTACATTCTCACATCAGCTTCTTTCCAGAGCAGGCTGTGTGGGTCAAGTATAGGAATATGAAAGAAATGCAAGAATAGAACTGAATATGAGTTATGGGACACTGTAAAACTCAGTGTCAGACCTGTTGTTTCTGTGCTACTCTAGGGCTAAAGGGAATGTGGACTGCAAGAATCACATTTGTATTCACTTCAACAAAGGTCAGTATAGTAATGCTTTAACATCCTTTTGCCAGCCACAATATTCCCTACCTAGCCATACTACTCATCTTCCTGAAACACCAAATATTAACTCATATAATCATTTAACAAAACCTGTCCCCAGTACCACCAATAATTTTCTCCTATTCACAACCTTGCAAAAGAGCTAAAATTTGGTTTGACTAAGCAAAGAAACTCCTGGTTTAATTGCAAGTCTGTTTGTATCAGAGAATCACATAATCTCAGAACGGATCAGTTGGGAAGGGACCACAGTGGGTCATCTGCTCCCACCTCCCTGCACAAGCAGGGTCATCCCAGAGCACATGGCACAGGATTGTGTCCAGATGGTTCTGGAACATCACCAGTGAGGGAGACTCCTCCCTGGGTGATCTGTTCCAGTGCCTGGTCACTACACAGTGAAGAATTTCTTCCTCGTGTTCAGAAGGAACTCCCTGTGCATCAGTTTCTGCCCATTGCCCCTTGTCCCACTGCTGGGCACCACCGAGCAGAGCCTGGCCCATGCTCTGACCCCTCCCTGCAGGCACTGACAGACATTGATGAGGTCCCTTCTCAGTCATCTCCTCTTGAGGCTGAACAGGCCCAGCTCCCTCAGCCTTTGCTCATAAAAGAGATGGTCCAGTCCTCTCATCAGCTCTGTAACCTCTACTGAAGCTGCTCCATGTCTCTCTTGGCCTGAGGAGCCCAGAACTGGACACAGCACTCCAGATGTGCCTCACAGGATGAGTAGAGGGGCAGGATCACTCCCTGACTTGCTGGAAACCTTGCTACTTTACCCCAGGATATATGATGGTTAGTAAAGGATAAAGCTCAGTCATGAGTCACATTTGTCCAGAGGCTGAATAAAGCATATCATGAATCTGACATTATGTGAAGTTCTTAAAAGAATTTAAATAATTTTTTATAGTTTTTCTAGCCTGTAAATTGAAATATTGATTATACACTGGCCATTCTGCAAACAATTAGTCTTACTGAATTTCACTTTTAAAATCTATTTTAATTATCACCAGTGCTGCCTATGCCTGCTTACTAATCATTTTATGCATCTAAAATAGATTTTCCATATGGTTATAAAAGTTTTTTTTGTAAGAATTTTAGTAGTTTCTGTTAAAAAAAACATACTGTATTTATACTAAAAGCTACTTTTATTTTAGCATTTAGAAAATACAATTTTTTAAAAAAATTCTTTGCCTTTCATTAATATTTAGGGTCTAGGAGAAGCCATTGTTTTCCATTAACAGTTTCCTACTTGGACCACAGACTGGGTAGTTTCTCAGAAACTGGAAGGCACTTAATGAATTCTCCAAAGGTTATGACAGTATAAAAATAAATGTGATTTATACCATAACTATCTTTTAAAAAAAAACACTTCCATTTTATAATTGGAGGACTTTGAAAAATAAGGGACTATAGTAGGAGCTCCTTTGAAATTTTCATGTAAGGAATTTTGTGTGGAAAGTTGTAAAAGGTTACAAAATCCTTCTCTTGAGAATATTTTTTGTGGGAGAAGCTGCTGAGTAAGGAAAGGGAAGACTAGTCAGACAGAAGGTTTAGAAAATCAATGTCAGAAGAATGAATTTAGCAAAACATTCTGAACTTCCTCTTGGAAATACCTTACGGCATAGAGTGAAAGAAATGGCGTGATTCATAAGAAAAGACAATGTCCTGACAAAAAGACTGAAGAGGCAAATGCAAGTTACATCACCAAGGCAAAAGGAAAAGGAAACAGCTGTTCTTAAGACAAATATTTACCCAAATAAAATATACCCAGAACTAATTCATCAATCAGGGAAGGAAGAAAGAAAGACAAGCTGCTGCCAAAGTCAACAATTAATTCTAATTCATATCTCATCATGGATATTGATGTAGGAGGCCTCCATAAACTTTTCCAAACTGAACCGTCTCCTGGCCAAGAACTTAGTTTACATTGACACTCTAAATGCAAACAATGTGTTTAATCTATAAATACTGGCAGACCTTGTCATTGTAACCAATGCAAAGGTCAATGATGCATATCAATTATAAATGCACTATTTGCGTTAGAATTAATACATTGACTTTCCTTGAATGTAAAAGTAAGGATGCTAAAGTGGTGCAGCCCAGAGGAATATGTGAGCATCTCACAGTGTTGTGATGGTGTAGCCACACAAAGCTATACATTTGTATATGAGCAATGTAAGAAGCACAGGAGGGAGGGGGATAGCTTCACCTCCAAGGCCACAGAGCAACAAAGTCACCACACTGGAAAAAAAGGCTGAAAATAGGTAGGACATCCTGCTAAAATGCACTACAAGGATATTTGGCAAGATGGAGGAAAACAGAAGCACAGAATGGGTCAGGTTGAAATCTGTTCAAGCAGGTTTATTGCAGAGCATGTGGTCTGGGATGGCATCCACTCAGTTCTGGAATATCTCCAGTGCAGGAGACTCCACAACCTCCCTGGGTCGTCTGTTGCAGTGCAACCCCGGGTGTCCACACTCGACCACTGTACCTCATGGTCAGGTGGAACTTGCTGGGCTTCCATTTATGTCTGTTGTCCCATTGCTGAGCACCACCAAGCAGAGCATGGTCCATGCTCTGACCTGTCCCTATAGACAGTGACAGACAGGAATTAGGCCCCCTCTCAGCCATGTCTTTTTGAGGCTGAAACCAATCCAGCTGCCTCCACTTTTCCTCATGATATGTGCCAGTCCCCTTGTCATCTTTGTAGCCCAAGAAACAAAATTATCAGTGTGGGGAGCAGAAGAAATTCCTCTTTTGGAGGTGGAAACAGGGCAATGGGATGAAAGTATCAGAAATTGATGCAGAAAATTGGAAGACAAACCCATTTTCCTTGACTTGTCTCATTGAGGATCTCTCAAGTCAGATCACCTAGACCTTGGTGAGTAGGAACAAGCAAGGACAGCAGCCATCAGTGCTAACTGTGGAGCATCACAGATGACCTAGAACAGAGGCTAGACAGAGTTATGAATAAAGTAGGTGTTTATTGAAAGAATTTAAAGGATATACCTTGGGCAGTACAAGAGCCTGGCCCGGGCTACACCCAAGATGGACCCAAAAATGGTCACAAAATGGACGACTGGTTATGAGTTTTCACACTTTTGTAAGTTTTTGGTCCATTTGCACACTGAGGTTAATTATCCAATTACAGCTACAGGTTATGAAGTCCCATCCTTCATGTTTGCTCTCTTTAGTTCCCTGTTGTTTATACTTTTTGGGCCTGAAGCTTGTAGCAGTTGTTTTTGGTCTCAAGCTGGAAAAGGATTTCTTTGTCTAACTTCCCTGTGAAAAGAACTTATTAACACTTAATATGAAGCTCAGAGCTACACACTTAGGCAGCACAAAATATGAAAAATATGAATGTAAAACTTAAGGCATCAAGTCATCTGGCTACCCAAGTCTGAATATGAAATGTTGCCTTTTGATTACAAGGGGTTGAAACAGAAAAACAACCCAAAAAACCCCCAAAGAAATAATTCAACTTTGGAGTCACTTTCTAAAGCAATTTAAATTCAGTTCCATAGGATGTTGCAAGGGCCACATAATAAGTTTTGTTACCTCATATCATTGCACTGAAATTTTTCTGTTTTCCCACATAACAATATATGAAGGTTCTAACTCTTCTCAGAGCCTAAGTTTTCATCAAAACTTCTGAAGAATTGCTTCTAAAACAGAGCTTGCTTTTAAGTCAGATGCTTTGACCTTTCTTCTCTGTTTTACAAGTTCTTTTTACCTACTATTAATTATTTCTGTCACAGACAGTAAGTCATTAGGCAATACAAAGAGCAAGATGTTTGAAGTGTTGATGATACAGTGATTACACAGATGAGATGTCCATCAAAAATCAACTAGAAGTGGACTGCCACTGGTGAGCTGTTTATTACCTTTTTAAATTTCCACACTTTGATTTCTTGTGTAATATTTCATCTTCACCCTTCATAGTCTTCAAGGCAGAATTGTAAAACAAATACCACACTTCCATAACAATTATTTTTGCAACCTTACTATGGATAGCTTCTTGAAAGATTTTAATATTTTTAAATATTGTATACATTGACTAGTTTAGGCCACTGAAAATATTTACCAAAAACCTACCATATGGACAGAAAATACCTTGGAAATGGAGAAATAAACTGCATTGACATCCATCATCTGAAGATCCTTGTGCAAATGTGCAGAACTTGAGCTCACAACTCATTCCTAGTCTGCACTTCTGCATAGAAAATGCTTAAATTTAAACCTATATCTTAAAACTTACATTACTGAAGCTGTCTGTAGTTAAATAATTTTTTCACGCTCGTAGTAATTCTGTATCTTGTTGGTAATCCCTGTGTTATGCTACACATAACCGATCGCTGCTATCTCTGCTGGGTAGCAGAGACAAGATGTCCATGATTACTGTATGCTGCAGGATTTCACATTCATTTAATTAATTATGAATACTTTCTGATTAAATTTTCATAAACTGTATCTTGTTGCTATGTGTATTAGATTTCTTTTGTGTGGGCAGTAATCACTACTGATACACAGATAGCAGAGAATGCATTAAACAAGCAAGTACTCTGAGGGTTTTGTAAATACAGTTTTTATGGGCATCATGAGTAGATTTACCCAGCACCTCAGTGACAGAAGACAATAACAATCTATTTACCATCTCCAATCTTACATATTTAGCCATAGAAATTTAGCCAAAGGAAAAAAGATATTTGTGTACATGCTGCATTTTAATTTCTGCTTTCTATGAGTTGCTAAAGAAGAAATAATTAGCAAGGGAAGAAGGGTCAGAAATAGTCATGAACCCATGAAGATGAAAAGGGAAGGAGAAATTTTGGTCATTAATTAGGCTGGACTAGTTTATCTTCCTAGATGTTTTTATGTGAATGGCATCATTAGGAGACAGTGCTCCTCCATATTTGAATTCTGGCTATATAATTCTTTCCAGATTTTCTTGGCAGAACAATAAAATATTTCAGGAAAATCAAGGCTCTTCCTCATTCACACTCTGAGATTTATTGATAATCAGAATTATTAAAAAGGAAGTGATTTAAGTGTGATCCTTAATTATATCTACTTTTATAAGAAGCAGCTTATTATATTTATAGTTGTTTTTCCCTAGTCTAGTGCTACCCATAAACATCACTATGGCAATGCAGCTGCTCAGTCTTTCATGTATGATATAATGAGCCTTCTAGAAACAATGTCAGAGGTCTCTATCATCACTATCTCCATGCAGACAATTGCAGTTATATCAGTTTGCTTTTCCCAGATTCACTTGGGAATCACTCAGCCACTTCAGCACAGTATTGAGCTCTGTAAGTTGCCTTGGAAATCCCTCCAGATGAAAAGAATGGTAGCAATTATTCATGCTTGCTATTTACATCACTTCTGTGGGTTTTCATCGCTATAATAAGATAAACATTTTTAATTGTCTCTTCCAGGCTATGTGTTCGGTTTATCAAAACCTCCTGTGACAGGAAGATGTTCCAAAAACTGTAGCAAAACAGACCAAGACTGACTTTGAGATTTAAGCTTGCAATCACTGTCAATAAAGGCTCAACAACCTGGTAACATTGAGGTGTTCTATCTAAAAACTGCAACAATGAGGGGCCATGGAACCATTTTCTAAGGCTTTATTAAAATTTCCAATTATACCACATGCATATTTTGCTATTTGTGACTCACCACATATTTATTTTGCTATTTGTGACTCTTCTGTCTCATTGTAGGGCCAGTTTGCTTCCAAATAAACAGTCATTTTAGCATTTCTCTCTGTTTGACTCATCTGCTAACTGGATGTTTCATTTATTTTTTACTCTCTTCAAACTTATGTGCTTGTATATTTAATTGTTTAGGTTTGGAGTCGGGTTTTTTTTGCATATGCATGTGTTTTTTATGTATAAAACTTTCTGTGATTTGGGTATATTTTCTGAAAAATAAAAGTCTTTTACCATCACTCCTGGTCTAGGATCTTTTGAATGTCCAAATGGAGATCAGTGACAAGTGGCATTGCTCAGGGGTTGGTATTGGTACCAGCAAGTTTTAGCATTTTTGTTGGTAACATGGACAGTGGGATTGAGACACCCTCTGAAAATTTGCTGACAACTCCAAACTGTGTGGTGCAGTCACACATTAGAGGGAAGGGGTGGATCCAGAGGACAGCCTGGATCTGTGTGAATCTCATAAAGTTCAACAAGGCCAAGTGCAAAGTGCGTTGGGGAAACCCAGGCACAGATACAGGCTGGGTAGGGAACAGATTGAGAGCAGCTGTGGGGAGAAGGTTTTTGGGGTGTTTTTGGAGGAAAAGCTCAATATGAGTCAGCAGTGTGCTTTCTGCCCGGAAGACTGTGTCCTGAGCTGCACCAAACTGAGCATGACCAGAAGGCCAAGGGAGATGACTCTGCTATTGTGACACCTTCCTTGCAGTGCTTCATCCAATTCTGGGTCTTCCAACACAAAAAAAAAAGTTAGAATGAGTTACTGTAGGAACAAGTCCAGAGGAAGGCCACAAAGATGATCAGAGGGCTGGAGCACCTCTCCTATTTCCTGTGAGGGAAGGCTGAGAGATTTGGAGCTGTTCAGCCTTGAGGAGGGGGAAGCTCTGCAGAGACCTTATAGAGGCTTTGTAGTACCTGAAGAGGCTACAAGAGCTGGAGAGCAACTTTTGACAAAGGCATGTAGTGACAGGGCAAGTGGGAATGTCTTCAAACTGACAGAGAGCAGGTTTAGATCAGATATTAGGAATAAATTTTTCCTTGTAAGGGTGGTGAGACACTGATAGTCCAGGTTGCTCAGAGAAGCTGTGGATGTCCCATTCTAGAAAGTGTTCAAGGCCAGGTTGGATGGTTCTGAGAGGAAACTGGTCTAGTGGAAGGTGTCCCTGCCCATGGCAGGGTATTGCTATGAGAGGATCTTTATGATACTCAAACTATTTTGTGATTTTCTGATAGAAGGAATTAATGAACCTATCCAGTACTCTCTGGGTTGAGACAGGAAAATTTAGAGGCTGATGTAAACATCATGTAAACAAGAACATTGTAAAATGTTCTTTACAAATTTATGCTAGGATTTCCTCCGTCTTTCTAAGCTGCACATTTAAGTCTAAGAGAGCAATCACTTAAATACTTGCAAGATTTTTATCTCCTCCATAAGCAGCTCAAAGTAATTCTACAGTGGCATGATACAGGCCACATTTCTCCTTTAGGCATTTCTTCCTTTAAGTTTCACAGAGCTTTGAGAATACACCATTAAACATATGTCTTGAGTCAGAATAAAAGTAATATTACTTATTTCCTGGGGCTTTTTGATCCTAAGTCTGATGCAAGAGTACTGGTGGCATTTATAAAGAAAATATTCAAGAAGCTTTCAGAGAGACTGGAATTAAAAATAAACTAACATCGATGAAATACTTTTTAAATCTAACAACTTGTAGGATTATGGAATGAGTAGGAATATAGCTTGGAAACATTATTTCAGGTTTTTTAGTTGTTTTTAAAGTTTATGAATAGCTATGCTGTTGATATTTTTAGATTGACAGTAGTAGCCACCTTAGTGCTACTAAGAAAGTGTAAGGTTTTTTTATGTCTCAAAAACTTTTTTATCTTTTGTTAACATGAAAGTAAATGTGTATCACCAGGACAATTGCTGTTAATTTATTTTGACAAAAGACAGCTTTCATCATAATTTTAGTAAATGTCTTTATCTTGTACTTAGCAGGAAAAAAAAAGAGGGGATGAAAGAAATTATTACTTTTAAAAACCCCAATGATTTCTGTAATTCTGCCTGTGAAAAGAATAAATATACAGCTGTCTTTTTATTTTCCTAGAATTTTCTGGTAATAAAATAATTTGAGTCTTTATTGTATGAGTCATTTCTCTTCTCATTTAATCCTGTCTTCAATGATTGTTTCATTGAAAATCCCTCCTACTTATTTAGGAAATGCACTTTTTCTGTGCAGTGTATGGACCAGCACTTTCATTTTCCTCTCACATCCTGCAATACAAGCATGCTTTGTAATGGAGTCCATTTTCTTTATAAGCCAGCTCATTTTCTCTTATTTAACAGCTGTTATTTCTGACTTTCCAACCTATCTAACCCTTATTTAAATCTGTCCTACTGCCAAAAGTCTTTTTAATTAAGTACTATTTCTATAGGCTAACTCAAGGGCAATAGGCAACAGGCAAATTGTATCATCTTTCCATTCATTTATTCACTGAGGAAGAAAAGAATGGAGATGGAAACCCCTGTGCATATTTATTAGATAACAACTGTTTTGAATAACTGTAATTTGAGCCAATCATTGGGACTACCACAGATCTAACAGCAATAGTTTTGGATTTCTTCCATTAAAAATCTCTTATCGGAGCAGGCTGCATTTATCAATGATAATGAAACTTTCTGATCAGTAGTAAAATTCATTTTGTCTTCAGGCTATACAGACCATGTTTTCCTTTTGAGTAGTTCAAATTCAGGAAACAAATAAACAAACATTTAGGGGCATGGTTTAATGGTAGATTTGGCACTGCTGGGTAAATGTTTGGATCTGATGAGTCTAAAGAACTTTTTCAACCTAAACAATTACAATGTTCAATAGGAACTGTCATTTTACTGGAATATATTTTAGGTCACACTTATCATTTTGTTGTACAGCAATACCTCAGATGCTTATCTACTCAATTTACTATACCACTATTACTCATTTTACTATAAAGTCCCTGGTTTTCAGTGACAGAAAATTGAATTCTAAAATCAAAGTGTATTTACCATTTGCTAAAGTGGTAAACATTTTTAACAAATGCTCAGCCAAAGCACCTCAATAGTATATTCTGAACAGAAATAAATTTTTTAAAATGTTTTGGGTTTTTTTTTTCAACAGGAAGTATTCCTGCAGAAGTCACCACTAAAGTACTTTTTTGGCAGAAAAACCTTATGTGCTTTCATGGGCCACTTTGATGAATTGTTGGCAGAGAGATTCAAGGACTTGAGAAACATTCAAACCTCAAGAGGACCAGAAAAGAGTTCAAAATAACTGGAGGTTGCAAGAATGTAAGAAGGAATATTATATATGCTTGTCATATTCCAATACAAGTATCCATCAATGTGCATCCATCTCCATGGGAGATAATAGGGTAAATTTTTAACCACTCAAAACCTATGCAGTTATTATCATTTTTTTAATGCCTAAATGCTGAATTCTATAAATTAGCTGGCAGATGATGGTATTAAGTTTCTTGTACTCAGCCACTGGATTGCTGTGACCAGTTTAAACATGTATGAAATATTGTCCTCTATTCAAGTAAGAAAAAAAAATAACCAAACAGAGAGTGTACAGGGTGCTCGTTGTTCTACTGAGAGACTATAACCACTATTGCTTACTGAACAAAATTAATCTATTCAGATTATTGGAATTTAAAATGGTATAAAATAATGCTTTGATTAATTGTAGTTATTATTTAATTGTAAATATCAAGCTGTCCCTCTGCTAATGTCTATGAAATAATGACAGGTGTAATAACAATCTATATTTAGAATTTTATTCACTAAGTTCAATACATGAATGTGGTCTCCTGAAATTTTATTTTCACACGCATAAAAGGTAGAAAATATATGTGCTAAACTATTTACATGAAACTGCATAAGGTATATCTCTTAATATTTCCTTGTATGCACCATATAATATTATACATATATATACTGTACACATATTTCTACAGAAATTAAAATCAACTATAAATATAATATCTTTGTTCTGTATATAATTCAATAATGCACAACAATATGATGGCTCCATCAAAGCTATTTTACAAGAACTTTGAAAATACTCTTTACTGAGATTGTATCCTATACTCGGGTTTGAAAAATGGATTCCTTCAATTCTTTTTGATGAACAAGACGTATCTCCAAGTCAAGTTCCTAGAAGAATTATATTTATATGAATGTAAATCAAACCACTCAGCAACTTCAACTTGTTCTTTTCTCAATGCCCAGCAGTATAAGATATCCGTGGTTTACCAGATTCTCATGAAGTGGATACTACACTTCTCAACTTAAGTTGGAAATTTGGCTTAGTGCCAAGGGACATTGAATTGGGTCAGGCTTTTAGTGTCTTACTAAACACTATGGATAGAACAGATGAATGCTCTGTTAAACTATGGGAATTGAAATGCTACCCAGGGACTGCTTCTTTGAAATCTTAAAAAATAGAGGTAGGAGCAAATATAGTGATCCTCATATTCCAAACAGAGTAATAATCAGAGCTGCTTTTATAGACATTGTGTCCACAGAAGGATGGGAGACCTTTCAAAGCAGACAGATATAAAAGGGTACTGAAGAAAAAGTCATTGAAGAAATACATTTACTATTAATTTATCTCCTTCTTTGCCATGAAGATAAATGACAAAAGAATGGCTGCATTTTAATGAGAGCCCAGGGTGCCAGGTCTACCAGGCTGGGAATGGGCATGGTTGGTACTCAGGCTGAGCATGAGCATAAATAGAGTTGCCCAAGCACTGGCTAAGGTGCAGGATGGGCACACAACAAGCCCTTACAATTTAACTGTTTATACAGAAGTTTGAGAGAAGGTTTTATGTCTGCACAGTATCAGAACACAGGTAGCCAAAACTAGGGTAAATGTTAACACTGCATTTTACTGTGAAAAATTGTATGGGTGAAAACAAATAACATAGCTTTATATTTAATAAACACATTATTTCAAAGCTGTATCTCTTTAGCATTTTCCAATTCAAATGATACAAGTTTCAAATTTAAAAGAAAAATGACCTTGTGGATTCTTAAACAGGTAATTTACCTGGTAAAATACAGCTGTAGAGATGAACTGGTCTTATTTATGTTAGTTCCTTGCCTGTAATTTTCCATACAGTGGTTTAAAGCTTTTATTTTTCCCTAATTCCTCATGGAGACATGTCTTATTTATAAATTTTTAAAATTTTTTTTTGGTGAATAATTTTCCCATTTCTTCTCTTTCCTAATACAAAGTAACTTTCCATATTCTACTGAGAATAAAAATAATGCTTTCCTATTTTGCCGTATTTTTCTCACTGTTACTTGTCTTGGGTAAAAATGACTTTGTTCTCTTGGAGGCTAATTATTTTTAAAAGACCATCAATAGTAAGATGAGTGTGTTCCAAATTGATCTAACTAAATGCACAAGAAACTTCACAAGAGAGCAGATATTTGAGCAGTTGGGTTTGCTTGCGTTTGGGATCCTTCTGCTCACAGCAATTAGCCCAAGGGTTTGATTTCTCCTTCTAAACCAGGTACACTAAGGTTAAATGAAGGCTGCACTGTTTGCAGCCTCTCTTAGGAGTCACCACTGTCTTTGGAGTGCTCTGAGATTGTTTACAAACTGCACGGGCTGCAGACTGCTGCTAATGCTGACAAATAATCCCAGTGGTTCTTTGAAAAGTTTACAGACCTGCCATTTGCTGTCCTTCCATACCACTCCTTAGCTTGTTAGATAAACAAACACTTGAGAGGGTTGAACCCTGCCTCGAAAAATAGGCACATATATCTTTCTTTTTCCAAATCTGCACTCACTTTTTGTTTAAGCTTATTAACTAAGAAGAATTGAGGAAAGTGGTTGCTTCTTATTATACCTGTGACTATCAAGAAAAGGGCTGGAGGACTGAATAGTTTTTCTAATTTATATAGAATCTCAAAATATAATATTGTTGGGGAAAAGTCAAAATATTAGCTTGTTGCATTGTGAAAAATATATTAAAGGCTTTTTAATATTTTCGGTTTCTGCTGTAAATTTTAAAAAAATTTGAGTAAGTTTTATAACTAAATTAAGTATTTTAGAAGACATCCTTTTAAAAGGTAACCTATCTTTTTCACCTCTGTCTCAGATTTCATCTTTCCTTTATTGCAACAGAAATTATGGTTATAATTTTAATTTATTAGAAATGCAATTTTTATGAAGGGAGATATAAAGATATTTCCTAAGAATTGCATCAGCTCAAAGACAGAATTAAACACAATCCAAACAAACAGCTTCACAAAATATAACACCTAAGAACCACCTAAGAACATAGCAAGAAAAATTTTTTATAATTTCATATAGTTTCTACATTAATGTAATTTAATTTGTTCATAAATTTGCTATTGAATTACTTGGTATTGGTGTATTATAGATTTTACTACCATAATACTATCATTTATGTGTGACATCATCAGCAAAGTTTATTAAGAATAAGAACTATTAGTAACTACAATCTAATCAGAATAATAACAATGTAAACTAACATGTAGTAACATTTAGAAAGGCATTACACCATGAAAATCACTTTTTAAGACAAGAAATTGAGACTCATTAAGAACTTTCAAATCCTGTTGAAAATAAAATTATTTTTTATTCTGAATATTTGCAATATTTAAAGACTTTTTGCTTCTTCCAACTTTTTCTTCTCCATCGAATTAAATCATTTCCAGAAAATTAGTGAGCACATAATTTTATATGAATTGTAAATTTTCAAATACTTCGTTTAAATAACCTGGCTTTAGATTGCATTCATTTTACTCTTATTATGCTGAAAAAATATGTATTTGGGGGCTCATACCCAAATTATCAAAACCAAAACTCTGATAGTTGGGCACAAGTATCTCCCAGAAAGAAAAAGCATATAACTTCTCAGGAGAGTTAAAATAATGATACTCATGTAAGCCATGGTACAGGAGGGATAAAATAGTAATATATTATTTGGTGATGTTTCAAAAACTCTTTTAGCAAACTATTAATTAAATTTCCATAACTTCATTTCCAGTATTCTACATTCTATGTAAACCAAGGTAGTCATCAGGATAATTCTATCAACAATTGCTCAAATAAATCTATTTTCTTGGATAAAATATAAATGTTTGATATCATCCATCTATGAAGTTACTAATAGTTTCCACAATTAGCTCTATACAAATTCAATTACATTTTATTTCAGGGTTATAAAATTTCAGTAGTAGTGCACTAAATGAAAGTGAATCATCATATTTTGACTAACAATATAGTAACTGGCCTTCTGAAATGCTGAGAGTGGGTGGTCAGGTCACATCTATATAAAATACTTCCAGAGAAATAACAGCTGTTGCAGTAAATTGCATGGTTATAAAAAACGTTGTAATTCTTTCTACTGGGCTGGTGCTCAGGAAAACCCACAGGACGTTAGTGACATCATAGTCCTGCAGGTAAAGTCTTTCAGATGATACCTAAAATATAAATCTCACTGCTTATGACAATTTAATTTTTTTTAAGTGATTGAAATAAAGAAAAAGATGTCTTCTTTCAATTCAAATCCATTTTGCTTTCATATAATTCATTATAAATCTCCAGATTATAAAATAAGATAACCTACCTGGTCGAAACATTTTATAGCGTTCTGTGTGCTGTTAATACTTGTGTTCATCATCTTAATGGTGCTGTGTTATGGTAGTGCAGAATTCTGAGTTTGTGCTCACATTCAATTCCTCGTACTCCTTTTATATTACTTTTTAAGGTGCTGGGTATGTCAAAAGCTTTGCCATAGACATTTCATAGTCCAGTGGCACACAGAGCATTTTACAATGAAATAGTGCAGTAATTGCCCTACACCTGTGCCTCTGCATGGATAAATCCATCACTTCTCCAGTCCACCAGCTCTGAGGAATTAAGAAATAGAGCAACACCTCAGATTCTTTCCTGGCTTTTATTAACCCAGATAGATGAACATACGATCTCTGATAACAAAAGTTTGGAACTCAGATGTGCGATGCAAACTCAGATGTAGGACGCACATTATGTTTTCAGTTCTCTTTCCTGATTGGAAAGCTCACATGCAAGCAGGTTGTGCTCCTGAATAAAACTAATATATCCTCACACATTAAAAATAGTTATTATTTTGTGCTAAACAGTGTGGGTATCCTCAAAGTAAATTCACTTCAGACATTCTGATAAAATTTTTTGCTCAGAATTTAAATTGTTAAAATTATAATTAAGGTATTATAATTAATCAGGATTAGATATGTAATTAATTATGACTTCATGATTTATTACAAAGAAAGTCTTTGGAGAAATATACAAGTTTACATTTTGTTGTCCATGAAGTACACGTGAATACAATATCTCAAATTTAGAATGAAAGCTCTCAAGCTTATTTAAAAGTCAGGTTCATATCATTAACTAAACATACTAAAATAACAAATAAAAGAGAAGTGTTTAATGAAGAATATTCTTTGTATCTGCAACCTAAAGGAACATAAGTTTTAATTCTCTAAAGGCAATAATCAGCTTTGTTTTACCTGCCCAGCACCAAGACCTCTTCCCCTCTCTGCCTTTGACCCAGGGCATGTTTCAGACCAGGAACAGAAGTTTTCCTGTACACTGCCCTGCTTTCTGGATGGAACCATCATCCTGGTCTGGAGCAAGGCATTTTCCTCCATTTTCAGAATAAATTTCAAAAAGAGAAATGATGAAAACTATAATATTGAACAAAACAAAAAAATATATAAAATTGTAATATTTTTTTCCTGATTAACTTTGAAAGATATTTGTGGGTATTATTAGAATTCCATGGATTCATTCAAATGTGAGGGCGTGGTTCTCTGTAAGTCAAAGCAATGTTCAAAAACTCATAAACAAAAAGAGGTGCTGAAAGCTGTACAAGAACAAAGCAAATATTTGTTGGACCTGTTTTTGAGGTGGTGTTGATGGTACACAAATACCACTTTTTCCCTTTAAAATGCACATCATGTATGCAAAAAAGAAAGTTCAACATTTTAAATCATTATAATTCATAGGATCTAGAATTGTAAAGATATTTATAACTGACAATCTAACACTGAAATACTGCCAGTATAATTAATTTCACTGCTCAGAGATGCATCAGCCTCACAAAACCATTTTTATAACTACCCACAAGTGATTTGACCTACAGCTATTTGACTAATATAGGTGCAAGAGTTCTACAAAAGGACAAAATAAAAAAAATTCCAGTTTAGACTGCTGGAAACTGAAACTTTCAGTTTCAGAAACTTTCAGGATCAAGCTGTAGTTTAAGGCATTTGAGAGAATTTGTGTTTGTGCTACAGTACTTTCCTAAATTAAGATGCAAGCAAATGGAAAGTCAAAATGCTGAGATAAAAGGCAGTAGAGAGATTTGAATACATGCCATGATTCAGACACAAGAGGAAAATTAAAATTCCTGAATTTTTCAGCAGTGCAAATATTCCCTTGCCCTACATTTCAGGCAAGATCATAATTGCCAAGCTTAATTAATTTTAATCTATCCTTTTTATGAATTAATATTTGGATATGTTACCAAAATGCAATAACAAAAGACCCTTAACTTTTCCACAGATCTCCTTACACCTAAATTGTTGGAGCATTTTCCTATGATATAGATGTCAATCTTCTCTCTAGTGGGTATTCTTATGGCTGTATACAAAACATTGATGAAATAGCAATGACATAAAAATCTAATGAGAAAGCCGCTGCAAAATACTGTATTAATTTGAAGCTGTCCACTCCACTGGGGCTACAACTTTCAGTTGTTCCACAGTGTTAAATGAAATCTAGCAGATGTTAAATGTGTCGAACTCCACAGCAAAACAATCAACTAAACCTTAATTTTATGCGCTTTGTCTTATTTTGTTCCCAAAATTCACTGATTCTTGCAAGCAATTAACTAAATACATAAAATTATCTCAGAAAAAATTAAATTGCAGTGAGGCATCTCCTATGCTTTGAACAAAGTTCATTGTATCTCTATTGACGTCGGTTAGTGTTCAAAGATTTTTAGGAGGATGTAAAATAACCTCATAAAATCCCAGTCATTACAGTCTGGGGGCAAGTTGTGTGTTTTTCAAGCAGAGCACTAAGTTTCTACCTTTGAATGTTGGGCTTGGGGTTTTATTTCATACCATTTGTCGGAGGCCCATTACTTTACTGAGAAGGAGATGGAAAATAGAGCGTACAGCCAAGGGACCTACAAGTGCCACTTTACTGGGCATACACCATTCAACCAGCAGCACTAAAGGGATTAAGAAAGAAGCTTTGTATTGTCTCAGAGGTACAGTAACATAATCACCCAACTGGATTGTATGACAGTTTCTATGGTAACCATTCTGTCTTTTCCTACTGCTAAACCACTCATTTGCTGGCAGAACAAGCCAAGTAATTCGCAAGGATGTGAGCTGAACAAAGTCCTTTCAGTCTGATATTATTTTCAATATTCTAAACTGAAATATTTTCTATTTTGAATGATTAAGCCTCTACACTGTATTATTTTAAGCCTTGTATGTAAAAGAATTTTTTTAGATTATTTGGAAGATCTCAAGCAGAGAAGAGTAGAGGCATTTTATACAAAGATTGCCAGGGACAAATTTAAAAGAAGTAACAAGACAGTATCACATAAAGGTGTGGCAGACAAAGATCTTGAAAGAATTACCCTTTTCTAATAAGGATATTCAATAATCCTTCAGTGAAACAGAAATATGCAAACACAGTTAAGTGACAGAGACAGAGATTAAGAGAATACTGGTTCAAAAAATTACTTGTAGTTGATATACACGCAGTTGTACATGTATGTCTGAGGTGAAAATTAGGAATTGGACAGAAATTCCACCCAACTGGAGCAATAATCTGATTGGCTTAAAGACATCAAACCACACAGGAATAACAACAAGATCCAAAATAAATTAACATATTGTGCTTATAGTGTATGTACAATAATGCAGGAGGAAATTATGCCAAGAGGCAGAAGGTTAGAAACACATTTTTTGAGTAATAGTTTAAGAGCTGTACATTGGTAAATATTCTGTTTGTCTCCCTTGACAAATCACTTCCCTTCCAAGCATTCAATTTTATCACTGCAAATTGGCAGGTTCCTGACTTACGAGGCTCTTGAGGAAAAACAAAGGTACAGTTTAGAAGGTAAAAAAATACTAAACATTTTCTTAATATTTCTGATGTTTTGTTTGTTTCTTTACCACAGAAAGAGCTTTAAAGTAAAAATGCAGGAAGTCCATCTTAACCAATTAATTTGGTTTTAATTGCTTGATTTATGACAGAATTTATATCTCTTCATGGAGAAGCGTGTGTACTCTTCATTCCTATTATGGCATCAGGCTTCTTTATTCAAATTCTGCAAATTTCACATTCTTTCACTAGAACACTGCAGCAATGTAAGTTTGATGTATGCAAAACCCCTATCCATGGGATTAAAGCGGATTTAAGATCAAGATAGAAGGATTCATCTTTTTAAATATTTCCATTTTGTTATAGGAGGAAGTAGGAGCAGGGGATTGGAATGAGATGATCTGTAGGGTCCCTTCCGACCCAAATCATTTTATGATTCTATGAAACCAAAAGAACATGCAATTAACTCAGTACAAGTCATTGATCTCTTCTGAAATGCCCGTGGCTTTTTTGAAGAGAAATCCTGAAAATCCCACAAGAAGCAGTGCATCTTTATGCTAACCCAGAGCTCTAAATGCAAAGCTTAGTTTGAAGAATGCCGTAAGAATTTATGGAAGTTAATGACATGAAAACTTCCTAAAATGAAAGAAGGATAACACGTAGTCATCAGAAACAGCATTTCTATTTTATTTTGCCACTGCTTATATTACCAGATGTAAGAACAACAATTGCTTATGAATAGACCATCAATGAACATTGTAAATTTGATTAACAAAAGTTTTAAAAATAAGTATATTTAATGTATGAGGAAATTAGAATAATTTATTAATTTTATTCTTGAAGGCCATATCTAATCCATGCCTTCAAAACTAAATTTATCCTTTTAAGCGTTGTGTAGACACACAGAAAGCATGGAGAAGTAAAAACAAAAAAAATGAAAAAAACACCATACATTTACCAATGTTGTTTTTTTTACCCTGTGGATCTTTTCTTCTTCAAGAATATTGATAATCAACCCACTTCTGTTTTCAAAAAGAAACCTATAACCTCTAATAAATAAATAATATCCATACCTATTTTTTTTAGGAAAAGTCTGAAGATTATCTAATACACAGTAAAATAAATGGTTATTTAAAGCATTAATTGGAATGAGCCTTTACAAAAGGATATTTTTTAACAGAAGTTAGGAATTCAAGTCTAATGATAATTACTGGTTGGAACTCAGTTTAGTGTTTTAGCTCTTGCCTTCAGAGCTGCAGATTTACTTTCCTATTTTATGGAGAGATATACGCTTCAATTAAACTTCTAATCAGGAAAATTTTCATAAAATATATTGCAGCATTTGGTAAGAAAGTACTTTTTGACACAATCCAATGCCAAAATTGTCTAGTTTGGAATATGAGTTATTTTCCTCCAGGAAGAGGGATCTAATTAGGCAGCTCTCATAGTCGTGTGTGCAATTGCAAAAAGGGGAAACCTTTTCTGTTTGGTAGCAGAGTTCCAACCCCTTTCTCAGCCCTGTTGCCAGTCTGGCTTCTCCAAGGAGGGATTGTCTAGGAGTCTTTCTCAATCTTCATTCAGACACTATTTTTGAAGGGAGAATTTTCATCATTTCACTCTTAAGAACAAGACAATTTGAGATCCTAAAAAATTCCAAGGGAATGCAAAATTATTTTCTAAGCCTCTCTTAGTTTTAACCTTCCCTAGACCTCCCTTTTCAACTGCAAAATTACTTGCCCAAGGCAGGTCTAGTAACATTAGAGATAACACCTAAATTACAAATGAGAACTTTATGATCTATTTACCGTGCAGAGCACGTTTTTAACTCTTGGAAAATTCTAATTTCAATTACAACAAAACAGACATGTGAAAATGCTGTTTAAAGAATACTTGGGATTCCGAAAGACACCAATTCAAATTTCATTAAAGATGAGTAAACAATCATTCTAAACAGAATCTCACCTTAAACATAAAAATCCAGTGTTAGGATTGAACTGGTTCATGGCAAATGGAAGTATTTAATTGAAAAAATATCCATGAAACAGTGTGTAAACTCAGCTACTGTTCCGAATTCAAACAAAAAGGCAATCAATCAGGAAAGTTTGGCTATTTTCATGGCTTTGTTTTGTTGATGTCACAGGTCTTTTGCTAGGGTTTGTCTATTTTTAAGCACTGCTCTAAGAAAAAGAAAGGAGTCTACATTCATCTTTCAGAATAAAGTTGCAAACATGGACACCACTACCCTTAGATTTATAAGCTATTTAAAGTGAGTTAATATATATTCACTAATCTTTTTATTACTTCATTCACTTTAAAATTAAGTTTCAAATTTCGCATCTTTTTATTGGATATAAGTAGTGTTAGAGACCGTACACAAAATAAAAAAAAATAAAAAAAGACAAAAATAGACATTTGTAGCATATAAGGGTCAAGAATATAGCCTAGACTGCTACAGAAAGTACAAATAAGATGCTGTCAGAAGAATTATCATATTTTTTGGGGGGCTGTCTCTGCGTCTTAAGATGCCGCAAAGTTCTCAGAGAAGTATTCAAACTTATGAACGATTGGAATTATAATAACAGTTTCCAATAAAGATTAAACAAATGTTTTAAAAATTCTTCTGTGTGCTGTGGGCTTGGCCCAAAAATCCTCTGATACAAGTATCCTTTCTCTATTTTTTAATGTTTTATTGAAAACTGGTATCACATATTTAGTTTTCAGCCAAGCTTTTGAGTTGAAGTTGCAGGAATTGATATTTTGCAAAGCAGAATCTCTAACCAATTGGTCATGAAGCATGTATTGTTTATATAGCCCCAGAAAATATCAAAATCCTCTTGCTTCTTATCAGATGCTACATTTTGTCCTTTTAATCACATTGGAATCACCTTCCAGTATCCCTTAAACACATTTTCTGGAGGAATCGGAGTTTTATTTAATCCTTTTAATTTTGTTTTCTGTCACCAGGCTCAAGATGGAGGTCTGTGCTCATCTAGGTCATCTTTCCATAGCAATCACAATTTTTCATATGCTGAAACCACGCCCCCTTGTACAATTGTTCATATATTAATATGATTATTTATATTATTAAAATAATCTTCCTATGTTTAGTTTGTTCCTATGTATAGTTTTCAAATCCAATGAAAATTTCTGTAAATTTCAGATGATCTTTTTCCAACTGAGAAATATCTTGGAATAAGATGTTTTCTTGCTATAAAGAAATATAGCAGTCTGTCAAAACCTCAGGGGAGGTTTTGATGTCTGAATAATACTGGCAGTGTTAATGGAATTCTATTAGCCTTTATTAATTAGGAAGAACACTATTTGTTGAAAGGCCCAGCTGGAAATCAGGTTTGGATTGTTATTTTTATTACTTCTTCATTGGAGAAAATAAATATTACATTTCCCACAGTTAGAGTGATCTGACAGGAGAGATTCAGAAGTTTTTGAACGGTTGATTATTTTGAAGTCAAAGAAAAGAAAGAAAAATTTCTTGCTGTTTATAAATTTGGACATTCTGACAGCAAAGTAGTAAAAGTAACATTAAAGAGAAATCATTTTGATTATTTGCTGTTTGGAAGTTTGACTCATGTTCAAGGCCCTTCAAAATCTTTTTCCCACTGAGAAACTGCATTTTTCAACATCTATGACTTTTAATGCAAGTGTTGTTGGTTTTATATTTTTTAATTTTAATTTGCCTCTACTAACATATCAAGAGAAAAGTAATACAACCCCATAGTTTTGGGAACAGAACCTTCTTCTTATTTTTATTGTTTTGAGATTTGTCCTTGTTGTCAGCACATTTTTAACACTATTGTAAAGAACATTTTAAAGTTGAATGAAGGAATGGCTCAAGTGATGACTAATTGAGTAAACAGTATCCTCTTTGTGTTCTCTGAATCTCCTGCTACTGGAAGAAATGCAATTCCTTGCTAGAAGATAACTCCAGCATTTTCTTAAATAAAAATTTCAAATCTTAGCCAAGGTCCTCCAGTAACCAAAATCATCAAGTTTTCTGCATCATTTTTGATTGATAATAAGCTTGTTGTTATGTCTTATCAGACAATCTCACAAAACATCCCATTGTATCTTCCTTCTCAGATATCTTTAATTACTTTTAACTCTTGTCCCTTGATATCTTAGTAGAGATGAAGTACATTAATACAACCAATAGAGCACAACTAATATAATTGAATTGAAAATGTACTCAAGAATTTCTAAAGGAGAATTTAGTCTTTATCCCTCATTAGGAAAGTCAGCAGCTTTTCTACTCCATACTCAGCTAAGCTGGAGATGTAACCCTGGTGTCCTGACTGATAGGGAAAAAAAAACAGGATTTTGGGTTAAAAACTAGGCAAGAAGCCACAAAACTCTGCAATATCTCAGTTTTGAATAACACACTGAATATCTGAGGAACCAAGGCACTGTCTTTTACTGAGGATTACATTTTGTTTAGGAGATGTATTTCCTTTGAGAATGCAAGTGTTCTGGTCTACAGAACAGAAGTGTATAGAAGTGGGGAAACAGCATTTCTCTGCCTTGAAGAGTTAGCATGAGGGTAAATAGAATCCAAGGCAAGGAGACACACAGAAGTGCTTCAAAATGGACTTGTTTGTATTGAATTAAGACTTCTCTTGCTTTTTTTTGTCTTGCATCCAAGACAAGCATAGTTTTTGCTGTCATATCCCTTTTTATAAGAAACATTCTTTTGGCTTGTTCTGTCCCAGCTGCTGCAGGGAATGAGACAATCAGTGCTGTTTATAACCCTGTCAATAGCTTAGAGCTTATGCACAAGGAGGGAGAAAAATCCAGCTTATACGGAAAATAATAAAAGTTTTGATATTTCATTCCATATTCTTTGTTTCAGCCTCTCAATGTATTTAAAGTTTCAGTTCCATGAAATTATACTAGTGTGCAGGTAATTATCATCTACGACTCCCAAAGAACTTGGAAGTGTAAAAATTAAGGCTTCCTTTGAAAAAATGCATGTGACAAAATAGACATAAACAGAGAAAAAAGTGAAAGAGAATAAAGAGAAAAGCTATATATAAAATTTTATTCTGCTAATCTATTCTAAATTTTTAAGAAAATAAAATGCAAACTTTTCATGAAAGTAGAAAATAAATTAATTTAATAAAAATAAAAACTAACAAGTCCAAATTAAATGCAAACATTTTCACCTCGCAGCAAGATAATACATAAATTAAAATAGAATACTTTTCGAAAAACAGCTACTTAGAAATCTTTAGCAAGTGACCTTTCTGATTTTTTACCTTCTGACTTCAGAATTTTGCTGACAGTAACACAAGTAGTAAAAAATAGTTCCACATCATAAGTGAAGAAACTTCCAGGATAACAGAATACCTAATGGATTTTGTTCTATTGGAATCCTAGGAGTGGCACCTATTAAAGAATTAGTGTTGCTGATACAGTACAAAGGGCTTGATACTTTGGGATTTGCTAAATAGGGCTAATGAAGGAGTCATTGCTTGAGAAGTATTATATTGGGGATAAACTGTTGCAAAGATTAAAAAACATCCCACAACAGTGATTATGAAAATATTTTGGAAAAGAGCCCTCAGAGAATCAGTTTGGGTTTGAGCACATATTTAATTTTGTACAATAACAAAACCCAAAGCAGGATATGAATGCTCTCCAGTCCCCAAACACATTTTCTCTATCTAGCCAAAGTCACCCTGAAAGATGATGTAGAGCAAATCAGTTCATTTGGAGTGAATTTCAGTAGTTTCAGTGTATAATCCTATTTATTTACTCTTCTCCAGCTTTTAAATTGCTGTTTCTTCCAGTACTAGATTTTTTTTTTATAAATTATTTTGTCCAGACATATGTTGGTTCCACAATCCAAACATTTCTTTCTTCATCTTCTGTGGTTAACAGTGAACAATAGGAGAAGTGCTCCACCAGTGCCCTGATGCCAAGGTGGCCTATGAGGGCTAGAGACAGCTGGATATAGAATTACCCTCTGCCAGTTTGTTCCATCCAAATCCCTGGTCCAGAATACCTGCTTTCTTCTATAGTCTTGTGTGCTTTTTCTCCATGGAGTACCGTGAGAAGGAAGATCTTTGAGCTTAATTCATGTATATTACTCCTCACCTCACAAAAAAAAGCCAACAAGAAAAAAAGACAAAAAAAAAACCAAAAAACAAAACTAAAAACCCAACAAAACAACAAAACAAAATAAAAACAAAAAAACCACAAGACAACAAAACATCAACAAAAAGGTAGATAATTTTATCAAGTACAAATATTTTTCTTGAATAAGTGATTGATAACAGCATATATAAAAACATGTATACAAGCAGATATATTGGAGAGGCAAACTGCTTTATAAACAGCTCTCCAGACAACTAGCAAAATTACTTGGATCTGGCATGCATCATTGCTGCTGCTTTAAAGGAGAACTCACAGATGGGAGACTCAAATAGTTCCAGATTGCTTGTTGAAGAGTGAGTTGGTAGGAAAAAATACAGAGAATCCCCTGAATACCTAACATTGTATTTCAAAAACACAGCAGCACTTAAATGTTAAATTAAGCTTCACATGTCCAATTGCCCAAATTTATGTACAAAAACCAGCGCCATGGTCTTTGAATAGAGATTTGATTGCAAAGGATCAAATGCAGCAGTACTTGCTAGCTCATTATCCAGACTTTGAGGACACCATTAAACCTGACTGTCCCTGTCCACTTCCCTGTGGTTCCCCCACTTGACCATGGCTAAAGGACTTAATTTCTGCTCCCCACCAAACTCTGCCACCCTGCCCATGGCCCCATGTCAGCCCCCTGGACCCATCAGTCCCTGCACTGGTGCTGCAGCAAGGCTGGTCTCTGGCTCCCCAGTGACCTGCCTGGACATGGATCTGGCTGGAATGGATCCACATCTCCAGCCAGCCTTGGCTTATGCCTGAGGAGGTGCCCAATGCCAAGGACTGGGGTTAACCTGGTGCCTCCTGGCTCTCTGCTCCTGGTTGGAGTGTTGCATGGGCCATGGATGTCAGATCCTCCAATCTCTGTCACCCTGCATGGAGAGCTCCATTCTGGTTCCTGGTTCCCCATCCCTAAGTGGGTAGCTGACTTTTATAATTCCCTGACATGGACAAGTGAATGGAATCCAGTTTTCTTAAGTAAAATTGGTACTTTGGATCATGGCTGCAGGTATCCCTCTCCTCTCAAGTTGAGCTTGTGTGTATTTGTACTTTGTACTTATTTTCTTTACTGGAACAAGTCCAGTTTGCTCTAGATTGAGCAAACAGAGATGAACATACATCAGAGATGAACAGAATGAGCATACAGGAGCAAGTGCAGTGCACTCATGAGTGCTCCACATATCCCTAGATATTTGAGTGGTATTCAAGTGCAAGGGCCATAATTTTCAGGCTACATGCAACTGCCTTGGTAGCTGAATGTTATGAGTCATGAGAAGAAAAAATTAGTACACACACTAAGTAAATTATAAGCCTGAACTACTGCCTCTAAGTATTTTTCTGTAGAGTTTATTAATTATCTGTTAGTGTGTAAGTTAGGTAATTGTAAGTACAGGTTTCTATAAAGAGATTCCCATTACTTTTCATATATGCTTACAGGGGTTACTGTGGCTGATGAAGTTTGTTATCTATTTTATGACTGAAAAAAGAAGTTAGTGAAAAAGCAATTCTTTTTCACCCTGTTCTTCAGCAATAACTCTGGCATATTCCTCACGGTTCTGGCTTAATTTCCTCAAGGAGACACTCTGATTCAAGGTTTATGGTGCTGTCCACCGTTTACTTCAAGGCCACATCTGGGAGCAGTGACTAATATTACCCCTTTGCTGGTTCCAAGCCATGCAATAAAAGCTTCACCACTCTGTTGAATTATATCCTATAATTTTCTCTTGCAGTTGTTTCCAAAACCCCAGTTAAGGTCCATCATTTTGGATCTAAGCTTTAATAAGATACTCCTGTCACCTATTTATAAACAAGCTCCTTAAAATTGTTTGTTCTAATAATTCAGAATGTTTCCTTCATGCTTTGGGATTCAGTTTAAGGATCTTTCCAAGTTGTGATTTTCAGGTCCTTACTAAAATATAAAGAAAACATGGTTCATTTTAATGACACCACAAACTTTAGAAATTTAGAAATGAGAGTCAAATACAAGGTAAACAAGTGTAATGCAAAGTAAACAAGCATTTTGAATGTTGAACATTTGCTAGGAATACTTAATTATGCCATCCACATTAATATGTAAATATACCACTGATTTCACTATATGTAATAATTAAGTGTTAAAACTTCCTGATGTAGAAAATAAGTACTATTGAATAACACCGTTTTCTCAAAGCAAAGTAATATTTGCTTTCAGGCAGATGGAATTTTAAAGCTCCAGTGCTTTTTCTATAGCTATATGTATGTTCATTGACTTAAAAATGAACCACATTGGGCCACTGTCAGAACAAGCTATGTTATGAGGTCTGAAAATCTCATCTACATATGTATTTATTTTCAAGCATTAAGATGTAGTAAGCTATGCAGAATGTATTCTAAATATTTCAGTATTATTTTTTAGGAATACCTTCCAGAGAATGTCTCCACATTTTGAACACAAGATGTGCAAATTGCATTGAAAAAATAAAAAAGACAACAACAACAAACCCCCCCAAACAAACAAATAAAAAAACCTTGAAACCAAAAAACTAAAACTATCTTATTTGGAAATTGCAGAACAATCATATCAGTTCAATTTAAATTATGGTACTCCTTTTATGATACTGCTTTTTTTCCTTTTTTTTTTGTTTTTGTGTTTGGTTTTCACTTCGACCATTTGATCTTAGTTCTTAGCGAGCCATCAGAATCATTTCAGTACCTTGGACAACTGTTCAGATTGAGCACAAGGGAGCCAGGCTGAATTACAGAGTATTAATATCCATGTTTTATGTTGTTTAAGGGAATATAGCAAATTATAAAAAATTAGGAAATATTTTCTCTTTTTCCTTCAACTACTTCAAGACATAACCTCAAAATTACTAAAACGACAAGTCAAAGCATCAATATCAATTTTCTCTACAGATCTATGTCCATGCACTCCCAACTCTGAATTTTGAGATGACATGAGTAAAATATCCCATATATGAAAAACTAAGATAACAAGAACATATATTTTTATTCCAGCTACTGATGTAATTTCTGAAAGTAGTAGTTTCATTGCTACTAAACCCAATAGCCAAGCCAAATTTTCATTTCCTTTACTGCAGAATTGGCAATATGTAAAGTACATTTTTTTTACCTTATAACTGATCTCAATAAATTAGAAATTAAAAGAGAAACGTGTGCTTCTATCTGTTTTTACTTCAAACTTCCTCCACAAAAAGGTGATTGATATTGCATCATAAAGTCAGAAAATACTCATGCACAAATGACACATATGTTAGACCATATGTGGAGACATAACCTTTTAGTGTGAGTTGATCTAGGCAAGATGAATTTTAATCTGTGAGAGGGAGGATGATATAAAAGGAAGACTGAGTCAAGTAAAGGTTAGTGAGGCTACAGATACATTTCCAGGGTCAGATCCAGGCTGGAAAACAAAACACATAAGACAGAACAAAATGCTCAGGCAGAGTGAACACTGAGTAAATAAAAAGAATGGCAATATTTTGAACACGGTTGTAAGAGAACAAATCTTAAAATAAGGCAAGCTTATATGAAAGTGTGATCTCACCTGCTTATCCCTTGTTTTAATATGGAACATTTAAAAGTATAGCAGGGGTGTGTCCATTCTTTCTCATGAACACTTAATAAATCACACTGTTAGAACTTTCACATCTTCAAATTCCTTTCACTTCAGTGCAAAACAAATTGTTAAAAAAAATAGGTGGATTTTTGTGGGTCTTTTTTGTTTTGTTTTTTTTTGTTTTGTTTTGTATTGTTTTGCTTTTCTTTATTTTGTTTTTTTCAAAAGAAAACTAAGATAGCTCAAGGGCATCTAAAGGCAATGACATGTCTGGTTTAATATGAAAGTATTAGCCATATTGAACGGTATAATACAACTATTCAAATCAACAGATTCCACCAAATGATGATACTCTGGTACACTCTGAGAAAACATATTGTGAGTTTAAATCATGGGGATAATATCACAAGACCATATCTAACAAGATAAGAGAGTCTGCATTCAAGCTTTTCTCACACAGAGGAAGAACCTTCAGGAAAAAAAAAGCTTTTCCTCTGCACTTATGTATGACTAGAAATTACTCATTTCTCTCAACTCCTTTAATTGAGGGGAAAAGAACGAAACAAAACCACAAACAAACCCTACCAAACAGTATACCAGGAGGTTTTCTTACATTAATGCTCTCAGGTACATGATATGATTTCTGGGATTGTCCTGTGCAGGGACTATAAAGTCTTCAGTCCATTGGAGAGGGTATTTTTTTAAGGCAACATATTTGTAGAAAAAGATGGAATTGAAATATCTTTAACATATTTTCAACAATTGATTAGAAATTAACATTTTTATACGTGGTTAATTAAAATAAGAAATTTCTGATAAGGTGTACTTCAAAGAATCTGGAAGGGAAATCATATTTTCTAGACTTCGGTAGGTCTATGTCCCCCATCTAATCCAGGATATAGCACAGGATATTACAGTATTAAATCTCTTCAGGTAAAACTTTTGTTGAGATACCAGAACATATTCTCAAAGACAATCAAGAATAACATTAAAAAGCTGGGTTTCCTAAAAGATATAAATAAAATCAAATCATCTTGAGGGAAGGCCTGAAAAGAGAAAACTACCAAATCTCATCAGCTGTCCTTAAATTCTGAGGAGGGATTGATCTTCATTAAATCTTGAAACATAATGCAAAGCTTCTGAAATGGAAGAGAAGTAGATCACTTTCAGAACATCAATTATTCAACCAAATCACAAATGGGAACTTTGTCTTCTAAGCTCACTAGATAAAACTGAATTTCTAATTTTAGAAAGAAAGAACAAGCAGAACCAGGAAGAGTAAAGGCAGTAATTTTTGATTTTTTCTTGTTTTCCAAAAAGATTGCTCACTTCTGAATTCTCCCTTCATTTCTTTCTCCACTTACAATGTCTAAAGAAAGTCAGAACTTGAGCTGTTAAAATGCTGCTCCGTGTAAGAAGTACCATCTTTGTGATATTAATGTGCCTTTGGCAAAAAAAACTTTATGAGGCTGATATGCCTTTGTTAATCTCAATTTCATTTCCCACAGTTGTCTGTATGTGGGCAGGTTTGTTTGAATTACTTTGTTATTCTTATTTCTTGATGTGTTCCCTTGGTTAAAATATATGTCTGTATCATATTGAGTTCTCAGTTCTCATGTGATCATGTAATAGTAGAAGTGGTACATTATTAGCTTCACATAAAAGGAGTAACAGCTCCTACAAAAGAAAACTCATTTCTCTGCATCACTAGTATTGTAATGAAGGCTAAGCTAGTCTACAGAGTATGAAGAATTATAAAGTAAGAGAAGAAAAATTGACAGCAATCAGGAAAGAATAAAAGGGATGAGTATTCCTCTCTGTGTGCAAATATTCACATATGAAAAGGTTAAGCTAAACTCTCAATATCATATAATGTTAATAAAATTTTAATTGTTGTGATAAAATGGTGCTTAAACAATGAGATTTTGAGCAGATTTTGCCATAAATAATTCAGAATATAATAACAATCAACTATTTTATTCTTCTTGTACTGAATTATAAGGATTTTCTTATACCTATCACCACAACTCTCATCATCAGAAAAGAAAATATTCAGTGATGTTGCATCATTCTTTATAAATACTAGCATAACTGACAATTGCTAACAGACTGTCCCACGTGTTTATGAGGAGCAGTGCTCTGTAGGTGCTGGAACCACTTCTACAATGCAAGGGAGCTGTGCTCCAGTGTGTGTGCTAGGCATCACATTTCAAATAGACTTTGAATGATGGTTCTGAGACTAAAGAAACTAAAATTAAGGGGGAAAAAAAGAAGAAAAAGAAAGAAAATTTAATGACTAGTAAAGTAGAACAGTTCTGTTTGTTATAGGAAACATAGTTCTGTTTCCCATTAAGTTTGAGGTTCCCATAGGAAAACTATAAACATTGCATTATATACAAGAACTTAATCCTTATTTTGACAATAAACCTGCTTTGATAGATTTCAATTATTTAACCAAAGGAATCTCCAGAAGGGAGCTGTATTGAAGAGCACTGCATGACAGGTAAATTCAAAGCATAGAATCTGTATACTTTTAAACAAGAAAGTGAAAGAAGTGAAAAATAAGGAAGTGATCCAATTAAGGATAAAAAATATGTCACACAAATTTCAGAGTGATGGAAATCTCTGACTTATGAAAGCAGAGTTTAGTGGGAAAAAAACCCACAATAAAGTAAAAATAAAATCCGAAACAAAATATAAACCTGGGAAATATGAGTAAGAAGTAGTTTAGCTACTGACAAGCTGATGCCTTTTTAAGTAACAAGAGTTAACAAATTAGACTAAAAAGTCAATTCTTCTCAAGATACTCTTTCCAGTAAGGAGCAAGAGTGGCTGCCTATGCAAGAGTACAGGAACACAGAACTTTTTGGTGTTGATCACAGAGTGCTCTCCCCAACTTCCACAGCTTTATGCTTTTTGAGTCACAAATGCCATTTTCATACTGACCTTGTTTATATTTTCTGCATCAACTTGTCTTTTGAATTCAAGAGAAATTTAAAGCCTACAACATCCTAGGGAACTTCACATGTTTATATTTTATTATACAAGAGGAACTACTGGCTTTGGTAGGGGATTTTTTGGTTTGTTTGTTTGTGAGTTTTGCATTTTTCACATACTAGCCAAAACCTCTACCAAACGAGAATGTAATTAATTGATCCCCGTTCTCTTTCTACTTGCCAGTGATAAGTTTTGAGATCTCTAGTTATGCTTTGGCTATTTTGTTTTCAAGCTTAGTTTAGCAGCCTATTTAGTTGCATGCAGAAACCTTTCCAATCTTTGATCAACTGTCTCACTCTCTCATGAGTTATTTCCAGGCTTAGCCCTTTGTGATGGGAGAACCAAAGCTGCACGTATCATTCAAACAGAGATAAAGCTCGATTTTATATACTTTGTTTCTCTTTTTTATTCTATTTTTCTTCCCAGAAGTTCTATACATAATGGAGATAACATTTTAAACCAGTGAAAAGTAGTAGAAGAATGCCATTAAAAGGTTTTGGAAACCATGGAAAGTGCTATACATGTACAATAGAGTTAAAACCAATAATTTTCACATAATCATAGTCTGATCTAGCAACCAGTAGAAGCAGCCAAAAAGCAAACAAGTCCTGTAGACACAGGTTTCAGGGTTTTTCGATGCTAACATCATTGATTCTAAAGGCTTGGTTTTTTTAAAGGGCAGTAAAAAATTAAATTGTCTAGAGACATCTCTGAGGAGAATAAAAGCTTCTGAAATAGTCCTAAGAAGTACTAGGGGAAAAATGTTCTCATTTATGCAGAGCAACTCAATTTTTGCTCCATGTTATATTCAGGGTGGTAATGGACCACAACTGTGTAGGTGGCACTGTAAAATAATTTCTGTACAATTCAGAAATACATTTTGGGATTCATCTTGCCAAATGGAATCCTCTGCACAAGAGTTATTTTCATCTGAACAAGTCACTGTACACTTTTACCCTGAATTATGCCTGGGGCAGAATTCTGCATACTGAGGTAATTTGTGCAAAACTATCCTCAGGAGCAGACTAACCTTCTCCAGGGACACTGCTTTGAAGCACAGCAGTTTTCAGCTGTGTCCAAGAGTTATCCTTGTTAGCATGAGACACAAATATTACTTCTAATTTTTTCATTTGAAAGACCTTGAAAAATTAACTTTATAACCTTATATTGTGAGGCTGAATGAAGCTGTGGGCATTTGACACCCAGTGACCTCCCTAGAGAGCATTAAAGAATGATGTTGGATGGAAATGTCCATAGCTGGTATATATCCATAGTGCTTGCTCAAAGCCAGGTGAAAAAATGCCTGTGTCTCTTCTTCAGTGGCCCAGAGTGAAGGAAGACAAACATGGCGAGTTAGATCTATAAAATCAGATATTATCCGTGGAAAGAAACAGAAATTTATATAAATTCTTAATATTAGAAAGCATCCTATGTTCCCTAAAGTCTCAGATTACTTGTCCTAGAGAAGATATTTGCTTCCTTAACCGTGCTTTGAGTCCAGGGTGGGTAACTCAAATGCAATGTTTGACACTACACAAACTGAATCCCTTCTGCTATTTTTACTCTCTCAACACACTGCTAAGCAATAAATTGGTGATAGATAAATGTCCCTGCCCATGGCAGGGGGGTTGGAACTAGAACTTTGAGGTTCTTTTCAACTCAAACCATTCTGGCATTCTATGATTATAGAAAATTATTATGTCCTGAAAATAGGACACTGATATCAGAATGTATTCCAGAGCTACTGCTTTTCAGTGCAAAAACAATACCAACATCTCTACCTTGTCATCTTTTAACATCTTATTAAACAACACTGTAGCTGTAATTGTATTGAATTTACTCACATTGGTTATTGTAATTTTGTAAGAAATATCAGAAAACCCTCATTCAGAATCCTGAATATTGAACACTAGTAACAAACAGGAAATATCACTGTCTCCTAATGGGACATAATGATCACCATCCAGTTCTGTCACCACTAATTTGGCTAATTTGGAATCAAGCCATTTTTCAGTTCAACTAAGGCATATCCTGAATGGAATCATGGCATTTTCTTTAAACCCAAGGAAGAAATGTGTTAAGAAAGGCACCGCTGGAGCCTTTTGCCAGCAAAGCTCACAGTGAGGCAAAAATCACAGCACGCCCAGTCTGAGCCCAAGTTTTGTTGCAATCAGAGCTGATGGGGTTACTCTTTAGTACATCAAAACTGGTTGCTTAAATATTTTTTGTGCTATATGTGGTTGGAGCAGCTACGCTTTGTCATCATCTCATAAGAATGACCTGAAATGGCCTCTTGTTTTGCATAGTGGTGAGGCACAAGTAGACACAAAAGGAGTGTAGTAGACCTCTTCAACTCCCACAGTATGAGTGATTAGTGAATAATTTAATTATTAAA
This sequence comes from Anthoscopus minutus, assembly GCA_013399455.1. Classification (NCBI taxonomy): domain Eukaryota; kingdom Metazoa; phylum Chordata; class Aves; order Passeriformes; family Paridae; genus Anthoscopus; species Anthoscopus minutus. The sequence continues at coordinate 45,424 of VWYI01044352.1, forward strand.
ATTAAAACAATAGGGTGAATTTACAGAAGAAAATCTGCTTTTAACTCTTTATGCAAAATTTTTTATTGCTTGACACAGTCTTTGAAAATGTTTATTGGGCAAAAAGACATTCAGGAATACAATTTTGTGCAGTTAAATTTATTAAGTAATCAAATCAAAATCAATTCCTTCTCTCCCCCTTTTAATTTTCTGCTTCTCACCACCAAAAAAATCCCTTTCTCTATGATTCCAAATCACTCTGTAGACTTATAGTTGACAACTCTATGTAAATCTACTCAAGTCCAAAAGTTAGAAAGTTATATTCTCATAATGAAATAAAAGTCAGTTTTAATGAAATTTACCTTTTTTTTTTCTGAAGAGAAGTAATTTACTCAGAATTCTTAATTAGATAGGGTGTCTACTAAAGATGTGAGTTGAGGTTGTAAAGAAATAAATATTTCTTATCTCATAGTGTATTGGTAGATACATTGCTATGTTCTAGTTTATTATATCTTTCACATTTGTGAGTTTGTTTTGTTTTTTTTTACTTTAATGCATAAAATCTATTTTTATTACCATTTTATATTGTAACTCACTAAGCTGTTTCAAGAGCTTTGACTGGCTATTAATTTATATTATTATTTGCACCAATGAAACAACTTGCTATTCTAATTGCTCAGTGATTGTTTGATTTATATTGTATTTATTTAATACACATAGGTAATGAAAAATTGCCCTGAAAGTTACTTTTGTGTGCTTCATTATAATGATGTACTTCTCATGTTCTTGTCTTCTTTTTGCAGTTACATTAAAGAGTAGGTCTGATTAATTTGCTTTCTTCTTTCCTCTAAGGGAACTTATTACTCTACATATGAAATACTTTGAAAAAAAAATCAGAGACTGGTACAAAACTCATGATTGAATTTAAAAAATATAGTTCTTACTTCCCCTTTAAGCAATAAAAAAATTAATTATTAGCAAATGTGGCTTTTAGATCAATCAAATGTATATCATTATTAGCTGGTCTTGTTCTACGACTAAGAGAAGTAGAACAAATAATAAACCAATCCTCTCAGCAATGCTAAAGAAATGACTCAATTCAGCTGAACAGCGATATTTTATCAGGCTAACTGGTTGTTTTTTGAATTTATTTCAACTGGGAACTAGAGACAAACAAATAAATTGCCCAATCAAATTTAAACTAGAGAAATATCTGATGGGATTTTAAGGTAAATTAAGGTCCTAAATGTAAAACTTTCAGATGGTAAAGAAGCAAGTCTCAAATAACCCTTGGTTCATTACCTTCAGCCCTGGCATTAGTTAACACCTCATTATGACAACCTGATTAGGAGAGATTTTTAATAATTTCTACATCAAGCTGCTAATTTATACAATGGATGTGTGATATAATATATAAGCTCAGTGCATTAAAGTCCTACCCTTAGGTGTATCTTCCCATTTCTTCCTGAGAAAGGGAGAAGAACATTTTTCTCCGGTACGTCAATATTTTGGTAAGTGTTTAATCAAAGCAAGAAAAATAATGTTATAATCTGGAGAAGTAGCATCTTCAAAAATATAACAGCAGTCAATAATACAGGGTAAGATTTTTTAAAATGTTTTCTAAGTTAATAAACCACCACAATTTCTGAATTACTCTGGGAGTGAGGAATGGCGTGAGAGAGAAAAATTAATACAAACTGGGAACAGAAGAAAGGAGTTATCCTAACAGAGAATAGAGTTTTTCTAACGTTACCTAAATGATTCATTTCCTTTAATTGTAATCCAGACACCTGAGACATGCAAGAGGACACCAAATCTGCTACCATGTGGGGTAAAACTCACCTCCTGCAAGATGACTCTATAAAATAAGTTTCTAAGAGACACAATTTATCATATATTTTCTATCTGTTGTGTCTACAGCCTATGACCAAATATTTGTATGCAGGTTTTTGGGTTCCTCCAATGAAAGAATTTTCTGGGATGTCTGGAAATCAGGGGATTCTTCCTGACTATATGCAAGGGTCATTGTGAGAGTGAGTCATGTGGGCTGAAAACCTATGGGGAATGCTTGGCTGTAGCTGAGAGACTCTCTTCAGTAAGTGACACAGCCCTCAGGAAGTATTTTTAATTATTTCACTTGAAATTATTGAAAATTACTGAAAATATTATACAAACACAAAACACAGCCCCATACCAACCACTGTGAAGAAAATTAACTCTACCCCTTTCAGGTGAAACCAGAAGAAAAGATTAATGGTAAAATAACTTTAAATAGTTAGGAAAGCCTTTGCTTCCAGCTTTTTTTATGCTTTTGTCTGAAATATTTGGGGGTCTATAGTATCACATATATTTCTACAGCTGCAGGCAGTTTTAGACTATGGTCAAGCACAGTTTTATTTTAAAGGAGTTAAAATAATTCAGCCCTTGAAGCATCACTTCATGAAGAGAGTTTTTTAAGTCTTAATCATTTTGTTTGGATATTCCATTTTTTTCTTTCTTCCTCCTGTTAAAAAAGTTGCACATATGCATACCATAGCCACATACTCAATTTCATTTTCTACTAAGTAGTTAAAATGTGTTTGTAAGTACATCTATAGAGACATTTAATGCTAGTCTTTTGACACTCTGTACTGGAAGGAGCAGGAACATACTCCCAGTTGTGAAGTTAGCAGATAAATGTATAATAGAGCTTCTCCACTTCATTTACAGACATTTTTTTTTGCCCCATGGAAATGTGTTCTAAAAATTTGAGTGTCTGTCTATTCGCAATTTCCCAAGTGAAGCAGTATATTTCACTTAATGAATATCAGTAATCAATCAATATTTGCTATTCTAGTGGTTGATCTTAAGGTAGCATTTACCCCTCAGTGATAAGACAGTGATGACCTCATCTCTTTAAAAGCAAAAAAAAATTGCTTCTGTTTTCTTCCAAGTTGTATATCACACTTCACACCAGCAAATTAACTCTGTTGGAAATAAATGCAGGATCCCACTTGAGAAAAAGTCATTAACCAATTAATCTTTACTTAAGCCATATTTTGAAACCTACCTGTGTTATTATTTTCAAACCATAGACTACCAATAGCTAAGTCTTTTGGACCAAACTAACACTCATACCAAATATTCTAAATATATTAGAGAGGAAGTGGAGAGGCAGGCACTGATCTTCTGTTTTCTCTAGTGACCAGTGACAGGACCTGAGG